>PJEM01013452.1:13638-40878 GCA_004023845.1 Helogale parvula | reverse complement strand
CCCCCCCCCCCCCCCCCCGCCGTCAATGATAAATAAACATTAAAAAAGAAAGAAAATGGATGCATGTGAACTATACTGGAATTAAAATGAAAAAAGTTAATGAAAAGAAGGCGAATACAGCATGTGTCCAGCTGAGGGCGAGGCGGGTCCGGTGAGAGTGTCCTGAGACGCACCTGAGGCGCGTCCGTGACATCCCCGGAAATGAACGAGCAGATTGTAAAAGCAATAGGTGTCATTCCGCTCGTTTGAAGTGTGCGTGAGTGTGTGAGTGCATGAGTGTGTGTGAGTGTGAGTGTGCGAGTGCATGAGTGTGCGTGCGTGTGAGTGCATGAGTGTGCGTGCGTGTGAGTGTGGGAGCCCGTGTGAGTGTGAGTGCATGTGTGCATGTGCGTAAGTGTGAGTGCGCATGAGTGTGTGAGAGTGTGAGTGAGTGAGTGTGGGCACGAGTGAGTGTGAGAGCATATGTGAGTGCGTGTGTGTGAGTGCATGAGTGTGCGTGTGTGCGAGCGTGCGTCCCCGTGTGAGAGTGAGTGCACGTGAGTGTGTGTGAGTGTGTGAGATTTAGGTGGATGGCACAAGGCGCCGGGTGGTTAAGGGCTATCTAAAGGCACCGTGACAGCAGATGAGCTGAAGGACTATTTTCTTTGAGCCTGACTCCCCTGCCCCCCCCAGCACGAATGCGTACCCCCATAGTAAAAGAAAGCCACAGGGTAACCTGAGTTTGAATGTAACACCGTCCGTAGGAGCGGCCTTTCCCGTCTCTCTCTGGCTCAGGTGTCGGGCGAGCGTGGCGGGCCCCGAGGACGCGGGGGTGTGAGCCGCGGCCCCAGCCGGCACCTGTGTGCGTGTGTCTCTGTGCCCGCGTGAGCGCACGGAAGCACCACCAGGACGGACATGTTCCAGGGCCACCTCTATCCAGGGTGGGGTGGCCGCATCTGGGGCGCCGAGCTCCTCGCTGTAACGGGGATGAGACCAGCGCTCCGGCCTTCCCCAAGGGTCCACAGCCCACTGCTTGTCCCCAAGAGGCCGGCTCCCAGCGGCTTTTCTCACCCGTGAACTTGGACTTGGAGGCGCAGCCCGTCCCCAGGGCAGAGCAGGTGCAGCGGCACGTTTCACCTGCGAGGGCACAGCCCGGAGCCAGCCAAGTGTCTTGAGTCCCCGACGCAGGCCCCGCCCCCGCCCCGCCCCTCCCAGGCGTCTGGTCCTCGCACCCCGCTTTGTCTCTCTGTCCCCCGTCCCCAGTTCCTCCTCACCAGATGGAACAGCTGTTTTGTCCCTTTTCTGGGGCTGGAGTGGGGCTCGCCCCTCTCCTGGGACTTGAACCACAGCGACGGGGGCACAGACTCCCTGAAGCTCTGCGGCTGCCATGGAGACGGAGCCGGGTGTTAGGTGGGGCTCCCCACACTCCCTGGCCACGCTGACGGGTACTGACGCCTCCGAAGCTGCTGTGAGGGCTTCCAGAAAAACTGCTTTCTCAGGACGGAAAACAGACCCCTCACTCCCGGCCCGGCCCTGCGCACCCCCACACGGGGGTCTGGACAAGCTGCCAGGGGCCGGCCCTCACTGGCCCCCACATGACGCGGGCACTTCTCCCCGCCCCCCCCTCCCTGTCCCGTCCCGGAGTGCCCGGGGAGCATGCGTGGTCCTCCCCACGGGCATGGCGTCCCAGGCGGCTCAGTCTTTCCTCTCCAGGCCTCTGCTGGCTGTTCTGCCCTGATGTTCACCCCTGTGCCTGGCAAGCCTCACCCCCATTTTACAGAGCGGAAAACTGAGGCTCAGAGGGCTCAGTGATTCGTCAGGGCCAGGATTTGAAGCTGGATCTGTCTGACTCCCACGTGTGTGCTTTTTCCTCAACACAGCCCTGCCCAGCCCCGCTTGGCCCTCCAACCAAGTGACTTTTACCGAGACCCAGGTGGGTGAAGCTGTGGCCTACAGCTCGGGGGCCGGGCCACCTGGAAGGGACATGTCCTCAGGCCTCTGCCTCGCCTCTTCTCAAGGTGCCAGGAGCCCCCGAGGGCCAGGGGTGGCCACCTTCTCCTTGAAAGAGACTCTGCCCAGATCCCACCCAATATGCTTCGGCCCTGGTGTCTACACTCCCTCGGACCCCTTGGTCACAGCAGAATCAGGGACAAGCCACACGCTCCTGCGTTTTGTCTGTGTTGTCCGGTCCTTTGCAGGCGTCCACGGTCATGGTTCTTGCTGGGAGTCTCTGGATTCCCGTTCTTTCGTACTCTGGGAAAGGACTGCATCGGCCGTGGCAGCGGGGCGGGGAGGGGGTGGTGCTGGGTGGATGGGACGGGAAGACAGAAACCAGGAGGGGGACAGGCCCTGGGTTAGTCCAGGACGAGCTCCCGGAGGAGCAGAGGGAAAGGCCTGGGGTCTGGGTCCCGCTGATGGCGGGAGGTGGGGAGGCACGGAAGGGCGGAGGAGGGGTCGTGTTGATAGCTCCTGAGGCTTGACCCCGCCATAGCTGACATCAGCCTGAAGTCTGGCTGGGGGGACGTCAGACGACATAGGCGTCCCTCCGGCGCAGGGGGAGTTGACTTTGTTTTGTTTTGTTTAAGTGGTTGGGGCGCCTGGGGTGGCTCAGTCGGATAAGTGTCTGACCCTTGATTTCAGCTCAGGTCATGATCTCACAGTCGTGGGGTCAAGCCCCACATCGGGCTCCTCACTGGTCGCGGAGCCTGCTTTAGATTCTCCCCCTACCCCTGCTCTCCGGGGTGTGCTCTCGCTCTCTCTCAAAAAAAAAAAATTAAATAAAAAAGTGGTATGCCCAAAGCTAATATAATACCGTGCATCAACTATACTTCAATAATAATAATAAAAAAAGCCAACCCATCTGTTGCCTGCCACTTTGGCCTGACGCTTCTGTTTTCTAGAGGGTTCTTCTGCTCTGAGGGTGTCTGGGCCTAGGCTCCAATCCTGGCTCTGCCACATCCCAGCTGAGTGACTTTGGGGAAGCAACTTTCCCTCTCTGAGCCTCAGTCTTCTTGCCTGTAAAATGGGTCTAAGCCCCCACCCCCTCCCCTCCCCTCCTCTCCCCAAGTCAGTTGTGAATTGAATGTCACCTCCACTGACAGGTGGTTCCAGATACATCAGGAACGAAGAGAGGCCTGAGATCTGAGGGGGAAGAGGAAATCATGTCAGTTCTGCACCGACTCTCAGGGGAATAGATGAAGTCAGCCTCACCCTGACGGCGCAAGCAGACACGACAAATCAAGGAAATAACAGTGCAAACGTCCCTCATGGATGGAGAGGCAACGATCCTTAACAAAATCTTTATCTAGTCCAGTCCAGCAATATTTAGAAAGGGCTACCGCGTCTTGGCCCCTGGGGTTTATCCGGGCCCGCAGGCTTGGTTTACCGTTCAAAGCCCACTTCTTAAATTCACCGTTAAAAAAAAAAGAGAGAGAGAGAGAGAGCAGTTACTGGCTTCGGTCACAGGAGCGGATTCGCTGTCCCCGCGGGACACCATGCCTGTACTTTCCGGAAGCTGTCCCCGAGCCTCCCCTGCTCGCCCACGTCCCCTCTCCCAGCCCCTCCCCAGGAACAGCAGGGCGATGGCATATCCTAGAGGAACCGCCACCGACTCCTGCCCCCTCCCCTGCTCTGCTCTTGCGGGCTCCGTGCAGGACGCCACGGTGACACCCCTGAGCACAGACCTTACGCCAGGCCCCCATGTAGAGGGCGCCCCTGGGTCTCACGTGCCCTCACGGGGATCGCTGGCATCCATGTCTGACAGATCAGGACCCGAGGGCTCGGAGACGGGATGTCACCGCTGCCGGGAAGTGCAGGCGCTGGCCTGAGCCTGGGTCTCAGCGCCCAGTGTAACTGACACCCCACAGGATGTGCCTCCCAGACGAAGCTTCCCAGGATGCCTTTCCTCCTAACCATCTATTAGGCACTCGGGATGCCACCAGCCACGCCCCCCAGGTCTCAGGAGGGCTGCTGAGGGCCCTCCATTCTTCAGCAACCCCCCAGAGACCACCACCCACCCCCTGCAGAGGCAGAGCCCTTGGGGACTTGTGTCCCTGCTGGAGATGTGGGCCTCGGAGGGCAGCGGCCCGTCCCCAGCCCGAAGCTGGAGCAGGACCACTGTGGATGACAGTCCCAGGGTAGGGGCAAGGTGAGAAGGAAGACAGCCTCACCCCTTCCTCTCAGCGTCTCATAAACTCGCCACCTGGGAGCGTCTGTGGAAATGTGCAGAATGGATGTTAAAGACCCGGAAGCAGACAATGTTCCGGATTGCAAGTCGGGGGTTTTACTTGTGGTGGCCCGGCCAGTTGGGTGACCCAGAGCCCCTTCGGGGGAAGACAAGGTGCAGATGCCCCATGCCCCCAGCAGCACAGGGAACACTGGAGGCTCAAGAGAGAAGCCCCGGCCTCAGGGGGGCGGATGGGGGAGGGAGGGTCCCGTCTGCCAGAGCAATGTCCGGGGCAGAGGTGGGGGGGGGGGAATGTGGGTTCCCCGCAGCGGGAGGGGAGAGGAGGTTCGTCAGGCCTGAGGCTAGGCCTGTGGAGCACTCTGGGTCCGGAGACCCACCGGCCCCGGGCCCCTCTGCAGACGGGAGTGTGCTGCCCCGTCCCCATGGCCTGGCTGAGAGAGGAAGGCGGTTGTGTCCCCCAAAGGATCGTAGGTGCCATGGGTCGAATTGTGGGCCCCCCAAAGGATGCGCTGAAGTCCTGACTCTCGGTGCTTATGAATGTGACCGTATTCAGAAATCCAGTCTTTGTAGACATAATTAAGATGTAAGTTAAAACGGGGGCGCCTGGCTGGCTCAGTTGGTTACGTGTCTGACTCTTGATCTCAGCTCAGGTCATGATCTCATAGTTCGTGAGCTCGAGCTCCCGCATTGTGATCTCAGGGAGAATGACCCACCAGCCCGGAAAAATCCAGGAGCCCGTTAACTTCTGACCACCTGACACCACGGCCCATCTGGGGCTGAGGACGCCTCCCCTCCCCCCTCCCCAACCCCCCAGCCTGGAAACTCGCACCACACGAGAAGAGAGCGGAGAGGGTCCGCTGTGGATTGCCTGTATTGTCACATGAGATGCACATCCATAATGGGTACTTGGAAACGACCTATCAGGTCACACGGAGTCCGGCCCCTGGGGGCCAAAGCGGCACTGATGCCCGTGGCCGTGGGCTCTGTGCAGGCGGCACGACACGGGGCCTCCTCACCAAGCACGCCTCATGCCCTCCGGCTCCCGGGCAGCCTCTCCCAAAACGTGCTTGAGGAGACGGCGGCTCTTTGGGGGTTAGTAGCTGATCTTCAAGAAAAGGGGTCTGTGGTCAAATAAGTTGAGGAAACACAGAGTTGAACTGTGTGTGACAGGAAGCATTTCTACAGGACTTGTCAGAGCCTTTAAGACAACGATGGTGCTCATGAATGTCCGGCATGGGGGCAGAGTATGCAGCATTCCCCAAGTGTATTTGACCACAAAACCCTTTTCTTTCTGCCGAAGCGTCTTGCAGGCTGGAGTCCCGTAGGGCGCCGCCCTCCGGAAAGTGCTGCCCTAAGCTATTGATGACAGTTAACGGCAGTGGCACCTGTGCTGGGCGGTGGGGGAGGGGGGCATTTTGCCAGGCATCGTGCTGTGGCTCGGTGGGCACAGCCAAGCACTCAGCAGTTGTGACAACAACGGGACAGGACAAGACTCGGCCCCATGCCTGGCACCTTCAGTCCTCGCGTGGCGGGAGTAAAGTGTGGCCGTCCCTGGGCCCCCCGGCCCGCCCAGAGAGGGCCCGCGCTGTCCAGGCCAAGGAGCGGAGGGCACCCGCCCCTGCCAGCCACACCGAGCCTCCGGGCAGCCTGGCCGAGGCCGCCGGCCTCCAGCCGCGATGGGGGTGAGGAGGCTGCCGGCTGGCCGTGGCGCCTGTCCCTTCTCTCGGGTCCCGGCGCCCCATAGGCGGTCACCAGGCGGAGATGAGCATCTGGCAGGTGTTGGAGGACATCCAGACCAGCTCCACCAGGCGGAACTGGAAGTAGCCGATGATGAAGCCCGAGATGACGTCCGTGATGTGGTGGCGCCCGATCATCACCCGCGACAGCCCCACGCAGAAGGCCCAGAGCACCAGCAGGACGCGCAGGGGCACGGCCAGCACCAGGTGGCTGAGGAAGAACTTGGACACCATGGCCGCGCGGCTGGCGTGCCCGGCGGGGAAGGCGTACACGTCCATGGTGAGGTAGTCCAGGAGGCTGGGGCTCGTCTCGAACGGCCCGCGACGCTTGATGAGCTTCTGCACGCCGGCCACCGTCATGATGTCCAGGAGCAGGGCTGTGGGCGAGAGGGAGAGGCCCCGAGGGACCGTCAGCGCCCCTCACACCTCGGCACCCCCGCCCCGCCTGGCTGTCTTCATTCCAGCCACGCTGACCCCCGGCGCGTTTCTACCTCAGGGCCTTTGCTTGTGCTGTACCTGAACGCCCTGCCCTGGGGGGTCCACTCGGCTCGCGCCATCCCTCCCGTCGGCAGGGCGGCCTTCCTGTTTACCGGGGCCCTTGGCACATCACACACTTCCCAACGTTACTCTGGTCTCTCCTCCCGGACGCCACACCTGCGCGGAGACGGTCCGGACCCAGTTTATTCACGGTGCTCAGGAAAGGTACCAGCAGAACAGAGTGGGTCATCAGGGTCATCACGGGCCCCTGCGGAGGGCCTCGGCCCCGACCCTCCACCGTGGCTGGTGATTCTTCTGGAAGGACCTCACTGACGCCCCTGCAGTGCTGGGAGCAGTGCAGGACTATCCTAGTTTTTCAGAAGTGAAGGTGAAATTCACGTCACCCAAGTGGACAGTTCAGTGGCATTCAATACATTCACAGGGTCGGGGCGCCTGGGATCAGGTCACAATCTCATGTTTGTGAGTTCGGACCCCGCATTGGGCTCTGTGCTGACAGTACGGAGCCTTCTTGGGATTCTCTCTCCTTGTCTTCCTTGGCCCCTCCCCCACCCATGCTTCTCTCTCACTCTCAAAATAAACTAAAAAAAAACCATTCACAGGACTGTGCAACCACCACCTCTTCCTGGTTCCAAAACACGTCTGTCACCCCCAAAAGGAAGTCCGCTACCCATTACGCAACCTGTCCCTCTCCCTGGCCCCCCGGCTCTGGCCCCCACTAATCTGCTTTCTGTCTCTACTGATTTGCCTCCCGTGGGCATTTCCTAAGCAGGGACTCAGGCACATGGCCTCTTGCTTTCACCCAGGATCAGGTGTTCGAGGTCCGTGCACGCAGCACGCATCCAAACTCATTCTTGCGGCTAAATAATGTTCCGTTGTCGGCCCCCCACCAGCCCGGCCCTGTTTGTGTATTCGTGCACCTGTCAGGGGACGTCTGGGTTCCTTGCACCTTCCGGCTGCTGTGGATGCTTGTGCACAAGTATTTGCCGAGCTCGTTTCCGGTGCTTGTGAGCACGGCCTGGGGGGGGCGTACGACATCATACAGAAGGTCTAGGTGGGAACTTTTGGAAGAATCAACTCACCGTTTGCCGCAGCAGCCAGACTACATCGTCCCCGTTTTACGGAGGACAAGACAAAGCCTTAGGGGTTGGGGTATTCATACCCGCGGTGCCTCCTTTCTGTAGGGTCCCCCACCCCCCGCGCTGACTTATCCTCCCTCATCCTTCAGGCCTCGCCCTTATTAACTCTTCAGTCCCAGCCGCCTGACCCTGGCGGCCAGCAGGTGCGTCAGGGAGAGGGTTCCCTTCTCTGAGGCGCCCCCAGGGTCGACATGACCTGACCGACTCCGAGACCTCCAGCACCAGGGGAAACCAGCGCGTCCAGGACCTGGCCTTCCCTGCGCTCTGGGCAGGGGCCAGCTGCAGCCTGGGGTCGGATGGGCTGTGCGGGCTGGGAGGGGGTTAATGTGGACCGGGATCAGGCCCTGAGAGGGAGCCAAACACGACACTTGCCACTGGAAGGCACAGTCGTCTGGCCAACTGGTGACCAAGTTTCTCAGCCAAAGCCCGAGGATGAATGGCCACTTGGCAAGCTGCGGCCGGTGTACAATCTGCCTTCCCAGACGAGTGTGAACCCCGGCGCGGGTGTGCACGAGGAGGGCGGGAGGGAGGGGGTGGTGTCGGCGTCTCCAGGCTGTCCCTTGGGTGTTCCCAGCTCAGATTTGGTGGCTGAAGCCAGGAACGGCTTGTACCCCAATCTCCCCACATGCCCGGCTCTCCTCAGGGGTGCTCAGGACCCACAGGCCAAGGACTGAGTTAGACCCACACCCTCCACACTTTTTAGGGGCAAAGCATTTTATTCCTCATGAAAGTGGATACAAAGACTCAGTATGCGCAGCAGAGGACAGAGGCAGCCCTGTGGTGACGCTCAGGAGTTCGGTTCAGGGGCCCTCCCCTGTCTCCCCACAGCGGCCTTGAATATACCTGTCCCATGATTTCGATATTTATTTATTTTTGAGACAGAGTGAGCAGGGGAGGGGCAGAGAGAGAGAGGGAGACAGGGAATCCCAAGCAGGCTCCTCGCTGCCACTGCGGAGTCTGACGCGGGACCCGAACCCGTGAACCGTGAGATCATGACCTGAGCTAAAACCGAAAGTCAGATGCTTAAGTGACACCGCCGTCCAGGCGTCCCTATGTCCCACGATTCAAAAGCCCTGCATCTGGGCCTTTGGGAATCTGCTGCTATTTCTGGCTGGTTCTGTCTCCGGGGCCATAATGAGGTGGAGACTCTACCCCTTTGCCGCTGGCCATCCCGCCGGCCCGGCCCATTCTCTGCCTTGTTCATTCATTCCCTTGACCTCCAGTTCTTGGCCATGGCTGGTCCTTGGGTAGGTCAGGCAGGGGCCGGGCCTGGGGCGGGTGAGCCAGGCTGGCAGAGTGCCGTGGGCCGAGGTGGCATGTGGGCAGTAAGCCCTCGCCATACAGAGTCCCTTTAGGGGCGCGACGGGCCGGCGGTCTCCCGCTCCCCACCCCGCGCCTGTTCGGTGTTGGGGTTTAGAGGATGGCTCTGCCTGAGACGCCTTCCCTGCGCCGCCCAGCACCCCCACCCCTGCGGCTGCCCGGACGGAGCGGCTCTCCCCTCCTCCAGCGCCCCGGCCAGCCCTCCTTGTGACCGTGATTCTGACACTGTCAGCGCATAATCTAGGGCCCAGAAATAGAAGCAAATGGTGCCATCACTCAGGGCTCCGTGAATTCCGATCGCACGGCGCTGTCAAGTTCCCTGACCTACATTCCTCCTGGACTTGGAGAGGAGGCAAGGGGGGGCGGGGCCCTTGGGGAAGGTCGGCCTGGCAGGACGCTTCGGGGTGAGGGGCAGGACGGTGGCTGTGTGAGCAGAGCAGGCCACCTGGCCTCCCCACGCCTCCACCCCCACAGGCAAGCAGGGCAGTGGCTGCGCACGCACCTGGGCCAGAATTGGAGGCCAGCTTCAAGGTCAGCTGCTTGCCGAGCGCACGACCTTGGCACGTCTGGAGCCTCCCTCTCCATTGACAAAACCCCGGAGGCCACTGGGGCGCTTGCTCACAGGAAGTGCTTCTTAAACGGTGCCTGGGACCCTGGGTTCCGCCACACTCACTGTCCTCGGTGTAGCCGTCTCCACTCCCAGCCCCTCGTGGTCCCCTGTCCTCCCCCACCCCGGGGACCCTGGGGGCTGTGCTGCCTGAGGAGCCAGGGGGTCACCGGGGCCGAGGCAGCGGGCAGAGCTTTCTTAGAAAAGAGCTGCTGTCATGGGAGATTTGGAATTCGTCACTCCTGAGGCCTCCTGCCGCCCGTGGCTGGCCGCTTGTGTGCCGTGTCTGCCCGGCGGCAGAGGAATGGCTGAGCTGACCTCTCAAGGGCCCCGTGGTGCTTCAGCTGCTTTCCAGCACTGGGGAGTCAGGCTGGGCAGGAGGCAGGAAGGGGGAGGCTGTGGACTCACCAGGGAGCAGAGCCAGGCCAGACTGGGTGGGGGGGGCTCCTTGTTGGCTGCCCAGGGGGCGGGTTTGTGGGCTGTGACTGGGGTAGGGAGGAGGGGTCCCAGCTCTGGGGGCCTGGGCGCCAACCCTGCCTCTTCTCCCCCCATTCCAGCTCCTCCAGGAGCTGGGGCAGCGTCAACCCGTCTAAACTTTCCGAAGGGCTTTGGCCTCAGACTTAGAAGCCGTTACCACATGGCTTCCTTGACCCAGCTCTTCCATCCGGAGAGGATCTCCTTGGGGAGTCATTAGGAATGTGCACCGTGGTCCAAGGTCTTCATAGCCCCGAAGGCCACACCAACACGATGCCCTTGAGTAGGAGACGGAGGGGACGTCTCATGGCCAAGTCTAGACGATGGCGTGCTGGGGCCACCGCCAACGATGAGGCAGGTGTGTATTTATAGCCGCCGGAGGCGCGCTCTGGGGTTTTTTAAGTGGAAAAGGACAAGTACCAAACAGGATTTACAGTGTGATGCCGTCCTCGTAAAACAAGATGCAAATGTGTCGATACCCAGAGACAGAAAGTCTGGAAGGCACTCCACTGACTGGTCAACAGTGCTTCTCTCTGGGCAGGAAGATGAGGGTGATTTTATTGTCTTTCTGTAACTCTGCATTTAATTGTTTGCTTACCACGAGCAGGCATCACTGGGCACGTTTCTAAACAGTCATTTTTACAAAAGGACAAATATTGCATGAGTGCGCCTTTAGGAGGTTCCCTAGAATAGGCGAATCCACAGAGACAGAAAGTAAATAGTGGTGACCGAGGGCTGGGGGATGGGTGAGCCCTGGGGATGTTCTCAAGTGGAGGGAGCGGATGAGGAGGTCTGGAAGTGGGGACAGAGTCTCAGCTGGGGAAGACGGAGAAGTTCTGGAGGTGGGCGGTGGTGCTGGTTACCGACAATGTGAGTGTACTTAATGCCTCTGAATTTCAGCACTTAAAGATGGTTAAAACGGTCAGTTTCATGTGTATTTCAGCGCGTGCACACCAAAGTCATTTTAAAAACCAGGGCACGGTTCCAGCAGTTCCTGGCTGTGAGGGAGGGGCACAGGGTGGGGGGCGTCCTCCGCTGTCGGTGTGAGCGGTGTGCTGGCGTGGGTGTGTGTGTGCATGTGCACAGGCCCGCCCCTCTTCTGACCCGGGCAGCCCCTGACTTCAGCCAGAGCCACGCCCCCAGCCCTGGGCACCCCCGGGGGCCGATGCCAGGGCCTGGCCTGCCTCTATCTCCCCCCGCCTGAACGATCCGCTTTCTTCTCTGAAGAGTCCAGATACCAAGGCCGGCTGCAGCCACCTCCGAAGACTGTCGGGGCACCAGGAAACCAAAACTACGGCACAGGGCATCATCTGCTCCCTCAGCAGAGCACCAGGCAGTGTGGACACCAGCCCGCCCCATCACACATGGCCACAAGGGCAGGTGTCAGGACGGTCCTGGTCTGGGGCGGCTGAAGGCCCCCTGGAGGGACTGATGTCTCACTGAGCCGCTCGGAGACATGACAAGAGAAGCCGGGGAGAGGCGAGGGGATGTTCTCTCCCTGCAGAGCTGCGGCCAGCGTCTCCAGGGAGAGCTCGAGACGGGAAGGCCGGTCAGCCTGGTAGTCAGCGATTAGGGACAGGCTTTGCAGGCCAGGTGGCAGGGGCCGGGGGTCATCGCTGAGAGCAGGACCCAGTGAGTGGTGAGGGAGAGATGACGTCACAGGTTATACGGAAGGTCTGCGCAGGGGTGGGGCAGGGGGGTGTAGGGCTGCCGCAAGGCTGAGGGCCCAGTTCTGGTTTCTGCACCTTGAAGTTTGAGGTAAAGGGCCGTGGGGCGGACGCCATGATCCCAAAGGGCATGTTCATGGCTCCGCGGGTCCTGTGAGGAGGAGGCCAAGCTGGGAAAACACCGCAGGAGGTCATTTGAGAAACCTGCGATACGTTAGCAGGTGCACAGAGCTGTCACGTGTGTCCAGAGGCCCGTGACCCAGGCCGCAGGGGACATTATTCGGGGGGGGGGTAAGGGAAGCACTTGCTTTCTTGGTCAACCATCCCCGTAATGTTCGGGTTTCTCTGACGAGAAGAGCGTATGATGGCAAGATGGTCAGCCTCGCTAATCCTTCCGGAAAATGCACCGCAAAGCCACGAGATTCCACTTTGCACACTCACTAGGACGCTTATTGTCAAAACCCGGTAAACAGCAGGCAAAGGACATGGAGAAAGGAAGCCCTTGTGTTTCGCTGGTGGGAACGTAAAATGCAGCACGGCCACGGGCAGCAGTGCGGGCGCCTCCAGAATCACACCTGGAATCACCATTTAATCTACCGACTCCCCCTCTGAGACGTTCCCCCGAAGCACCGACGGCAGGGGCTTGCACACCAACGTTCAGGGCAGCACCGTTCGCGGGAGCTGTGACGCAGAAGCCAGCCGAGTGTCCGCTGATGGATGATGGGTAAACAAAATGGGGGGCGGCCGCACCGTGGAGTATTATTTAGCCTTGAAAAGGAAGCCACTCCTGATGCCTGCACAGGATGCATGAACTTGGAGGCTATTATGCAAAATGAAATGAGCCAGACACAGAAGGACAGCAGTGTGTGATTCTGTTTTTATGAGGTCCCTGGAGAAGTCAAGTTCATAGAGACAGGAAGGAGAGCGGTGGGTGCCAGGGCCTGGGGGAGGGGGTGGGGAGTCAAGGTTTACTGGGCTTCAGTTTGGGAAGAGAAAAAAATTCTGGAGACGGACAGTGGTGACGGTTGCATGACCTTGTGAATGTGTTTAATGGCCATGAAATGTATACTTAAAAATGGCTCAGACGGTAAGTGTGGGATTCTGTATGTATTTTTCACAATAAAAAATGATACAGAAAGGGAAGAATGTATGGTTCTCAACCAGGACGATCTCAATAAAGACATTTTTATAGATCGCGGTGACAAGACACGGAAGCCACGGTCCGATGAAGACAGGCCGGCCAAGAAACCGGACGGGCTCGGTGAGCTGGGATGGGCCTAGGTCACCTGCTGTGAGTTCCCTGTGGGATCATCCAGCCTGGTGCTGCAGGCCAGGGCCAAGGGAGGGGACTGAGTCATCTCACAGGTGTCTGGAGCCTGGGGGGGATCCCTGGGACTGCTCTTGACAACGGTGATGGGGCACAGATGGTGACATGCAGAGTCGCACAAGCATTAACTTGCATTAGTACGGGCCACGATTCTTATGTGTGATTCCTCAGTGAGCTGTCCCGGCTACCCATTTGACAGAGGAGGAAAATGAGGCTGAGAGGCAAAGTCACTTGTCTGAGTTCCCACAGCAGGGCTAGGATTTGCACCCAGGTCCGGCCGACTCCGAGTCCAAGGTTTTCCCAGCTGCTAAGACCCCTTCTGGTGTCTCCTCCAGGCTGGGCCCTGGGGTGGAGGGGACACGGAGCCGGGGGGGGGGGGGCAGCACAGAGAACTGCCTCCTGGCCCAGCTGGGACTCCTCCCAGGCCGAATGCCTAGAACTCTCAGTCCCCAGGCCTCCTGCGTGTCCCCCTCTGGAGCCGCAGGGAGCCCAGGTCCCAACTGCACAGGTGGGGGCCTCCACTCCCAGCCCAGAGACCGCCCCTGAGAATTTGCTGGGTGCCCTGGTGCTCAGGGCGGGAGGGCAGGACTGGGTGGTGGTGTCGGACAGGGCTCTTCCCCTGCTCCCACTGCACAGGTGCCCCATCAGCTTCCTCCCTGGGGCCCCATGTACAGAGCAGCAAACTGGCTCAGAGTTGGGAACTGGCTTGACCAAGTTCAGAGAGAGAGAAAGGGTCAGGGAAGGATTGGACAAGGCCCAGGCTGACCCTGGAGCCCGTGCTCTAGGGTTGAAAGCTCCCCCCCAGGCCCCCCAAGACTGAAGGACAGACGGAACTCTGCACTTCGTGCTCAGTGGGTGGGCTGCTCTCCCCAGGTGGAGAACGGCGTGGGCAGCCCCCCGGGCGGGTTGGGCCAGAGCTGTGGGATCAGGACCCACCATGGCTACCTGCTTCAGCTCCCCGCCACAGAACCGAGGGGCTTGGTCTGCACCCCCACAAGGCGAGCAGAGCCCATGGGGCGCTCGGCCTGCTCTGAGCACCTGCTGTGGGAGGCTGCTTCCAGTCAGGCCTTTATTTCTCTGTGTTCTTGGCACCCAGATACATCAGCAAAGGTGCGGGCAGGTGGAAAACTTCCCCCCAGACCCTTCACCTCCTTGCTATATTCATGCTTCTGGACTGGCCAGGTGGTACCCACAGTCTGCAGGCTCACAGTGCGTGGGGAGGCAAAGGGTTTGCCATCTGGAGGACGTGGCTTTGGCCCATGGGCCTACCACTTCCACTTGTGTGGGGTGGGCATGTCCCTGGACCCCTCAGTTAACTCATCTGTAAAGTGGGCATATGAATACTTAAGTCATTAAAACTACTTTTAGATTATGAAATACAGGACATTCATGACATTGTGTTTGATACACGAAGAAGCTCAATAAACAATGTTTTTTAAAACTTAAGAACACCTGTCATTCTTATTCAAGAAGGGAGGCATCCCTGGTCTTCATCCTCTGAAGCAGATGCCTCTGTGCCCACAGTTGCTGGCTGCCAGGATGAGCCAGAAACCTCCTCTTAACAAGCCAGAAGTGCTCCCCGCCCCGTCTCGGACTAGCTGTCTCACCGTGGGCAAGCCACCAGCCTGTGCCTCAGTTTCCTCCTCTTTACAAGGGGAAGAGCGCTGCGTCTCCCTCCTGGAGCTGTGAGAGGCCTCGAAGCGAAGGGGTGCTTTATGCGATGCCGGCCACGCAGTGAACACCAAACACACTACAAACAGAGCTTTAGCACCTCCAACATCACCCAGGGAAGCAGTTGTGCGGACAGAGTCTAGAAAGCAGGGCTGAGAGGGAGGCTTGAGGGTCCCTTCTCACCCCTGTCCTCGGACACCAGACAACCTAGCCCCCAACACGGTTTTCCGCCATGGCTGCTCTGTCCAGGGCTGTAAGAGCCCCAGGAAACCTTGGATCCTGAGCACAGGGTTCTGCCCCCGGAAGCCCATGGCAGGGAGCCTGGAAAGAGCACAAGCCTGGTGTCAGGCAGACCTGGTGCAAATCTCTGGCTCTGAAGGCTTGGCCAGGTTGCTTTATTTAGAGGAAACTCAATTTCCTAACCTGTAAAGTGGGAGCGATAATCATACCAGTCACGCGGGACTGTTGATTCAGGAGAACAAGTAATGTGAACAATGTAATGATCAGAACCAGGAAACACGGAGGGTGCACCTGCCCGTTCCCTCCTCCCCGCGGCCCACCCACAGAGCGTCCAGCCCCAGCCCCTCTGAGACCTGAGCAGCGAGGTGGACATTATCCCCCTTTATCTGGGACGACAGTTGTCAGGGGTCCAGCCTACACCCCTTCCAGAGCTGGGTTCCCCCATCAGGGTCTGCTTGGCCTGAGACCTCCCCCACCTGTGCCCAAATTGGTGGCCATGCTAAGGGGGGGGGAGGGGACCTACAGGGGCCCAGCATGGAGGGTGGGATGTTCCCCCTAGCACCTTGGGGATCTGAAGGTGCATGGAGGTGGGCAGGATGAGGGCCTGTGTCACCTTGCGAGTGGAGGGGAGTGGGTCCCCTCTGGCGTCCCGCACAGGGCAGTGCCAAACAGAGAGATGCTGGTGACAGAGAAGTGACAAACCAGCACCAGCTCACCTGGCCCATTCCTCCAGCGAGTCACCTAGGAAGCAGCAGGTAAGGACTCTAGGGGGCCACAAGTGGGCGGGAGCCCTGGACTGGACCTCCTGCACCCCAGGCCTGGGCAACAGGCAGGGTCTCTGAACCAACGGGGGGGGGGCGGTGCGGGGGGTGGAAGGGGGCAGCTCACAGTCTGTCTGCATCTACAAGCAGCCTGAAAACTCAAGGACCCCAACCCATGGCATGGGAATTGCCCCTTCTCTAGGACACTTACCAGGACCCCGGCTCCAGGACCCCCACCAGATTCTTGATGGCCTCCCTCGAGGCCACAGCCACCAGCACCCCCTCCCTTCAAGCCGCCTCTGGGGCAGCGGGGTACTTTGCCAAGAGCTGGGCCCTTCCTGGGAGGTTCCCACATGAGCCTCCGCCTTCTCGAGGTCCCTGCCTTGGAAGGGGGCCCTATCTGCGCATCCCCCACTCTCTCTTTCCCAGGCTGGAGGTTAGCCTGTTTCTGGGGCACCCTTCCTGCCTAACCTCATTAGCCAGTGTCAGTCGGCTTCTGAGGGGCCCCCCTCGTGCTGGCCGGGGCAGGGCAGTGTGGGCTCCCTCCCAGGGGACCTGGCGGGGTGGGTGGCGGACGGCGGGCACACTCACCCAGAAGCAGGTTCATGAGGACCTCCTGGCCGGCCAGCGTGCTGCTCTTCACCAGGCAGAGGATGGTACCCCCGATCCAGGGTATGCCGTGGCCCGTGATGCCAATGAGCTTGACCATGGAGCGGGCGCTGGCCCAGGACGCGGCGCGGCCGGCACACACCCCCAGCCGCTTGGACATGCAGATGTCAATGGCCAGCAGAGAGTTGAAGGCGATGCCCTTGAAGGAGGGGTTCAGCTGCATGCAGTCCTCCTCGGGCAGCTGCTGTGACTGGCGCCGCTCGCGGGCCCCGTCGCCAGGGGGTGGGGGCTGTGCCGAGGGGCCCGGGCCCTTCCTGCCCGAGCTGCGGGGCTCCGGGGCGCCCTTGGGGGGCTGGTTCAGGGACAGGAACTCAGCTCGGTTGAGGACGTTGTTGCGGTCCCGAGCCCGGGCGCGGCTCTGGGAGGCTGGCATGGTGACGCCTCACCGGGTGAGGGCCAGTGCCAGCCCGGCTGGGAGGCCTTCTCCCTGAAGACAGAAGACCGGAGCCGCCTGGGGAGCCCGCCACCACTCCCTCCCTGCCTCCCTGCCTTCTCCGCGGCAGCTGTTAAATATAGAGTGGAGGACTGCACATGGCTGTTTACCTCCAGCTGCCACCGGGCTCCGCGGGGACGTCGGTGCCAGCCGGGCAGCCAATGGAGCCCACCGACGCGGGCCAGCGCCAATGGAGCCACCGGGGAGGCGGACGAGCTGCGGCCTGGCTGCCTGGGGCCTGGGCTATTTAAATCTTCCAATGGCTCAACCCCGGGACTGGGGGACTCTGGGAAATGTAGTCCTCCCGCTGCCCCGGCCCAGAGGCCCCCAGATGCGGGCCCTGAGCTAACCCCTGCTCTAACCAGGTTCCTTCTGAGCAGCAAGGACCCCCGGGAGCCAGGCGTGCCCGCCCCGCTGACCTGGGCCCTTGGACCCCGCTCGTCCCGCAGGCCGGACAGTGGGGCCCGGCCAAAGGCCTCTCTGGGCACCAGGCAGACAGAACTACGTCACTGTCAGCCTCATCTTGGGTCCTTTGGGGCCGGGCCCAGCCCCTCCCCTCTGTGACAGCATTTCATTAAGCTGGCAGGCTGGGGTTTGATTCCTGATTTTTTTCCTATCAGTCTTGAATTTGGCTTCGGTGCATGAAGAGTCCAATCAAATGGCAATCTCTAAGATCTGATTTGCATTAGAGGGAGGGTTAATTGATGGCTTGGTAATGGATCTGCCCTTCGGAGGCTGCCTCCGCTGCTGAGTTTCTCGAAGGATGGGAGCACGGAAGCAACTTGGGGCAACCTGTCAGTGGTTATCCAAGGCCTGGCGAGACTGGAGGGGCACGTGCCACGAGTGACAGGTCCGCCCCTGGCCCTGGGAAGCTCAGTGTGGGGTGGCTCACGGAATGACATGGAAATGACTGCAGGCGCAGAGGTGTGGGGTAGGGTCACAGAGCCGTGGGCCTGGGTTTGGTTCGAGAATCATGTCAGGGGGACAGGTTACCCCACCTGAGGTCTCGGGGGCTTGTGTGGCCGGTGCACAACGCTGAAGGACAAGAGAGGCAGACTGAGAGGGCCCAGCTGAGGATCTGGGGTTTGAGTCAGGACTCTCTTGTCCCCACCTGGGTGACTCTAGGAACCCAAAGTCTCCACAGCTCTTTTAGGGCTGACTGGGCCTGGGCTCAAAGGGAAAGCCATTGATAGAGGGTGGACAGAGGGTCAGGAGTGAAGGCCTGCTCTCACAGCTCAGGGCAGCCGGGGTCTGTCCATCCACCTGGATGGACGCAGGAGGCTATGGCTTTCCTTCCCAACATGGAGCCCACCCGTGGCCCCCACGGTCTCCAGGCGCCAGGTTCAGAGCCTCCCAAGGACAGTAAGGCTGCCCGGGGGAGAGGGCGGTGAGTGCTCTCTGGCCACAGGGCATCAGCCATGGTCTCCAGAGTCTGACAAATGGGGGATGACCTGGGATCTGCCGCCAACTAGCTGTGGGATCTTGAACAACTCACTTGGCCTCTCTGGGCCTTGGTTTCTCCACCTGTAACATGGGAATAATGGCGTCTCCCTCTCGAAGGCTGCGGTGAGGTCAGTGAGATGGTCTGTTGAGTGCTGAGCGGGGTCCCTGCCCCACAGGGAGCCCTCAACCCTATGGCTTAGGAAGCGATCCTGAGTGCTCCCTTCAGAAGGACCTACCCCTGATTGGTGTGAAGCCCTCAGTCCAGGGCGCCTTGCAGACTCCTGCAAGGGAGTGAAGCATTCTTCTTCCAGACCCTTCCATTCAGATCGCACAGTCGCAGAAGACGAGGGTCCAGACTGTTGCATCCCAGACTCTTGGGTGCAGCGATGATGACCTGTGCTGCCTCCCGCTGGACCCTGGGCGGAAGCACACGGAGACGCGCTCAGAGTCCGTGGGCGGCGGGCCGTGTACTGAGCTACGTGCTCTAGCCTATCCACACCCCGTAACCAACCTTTCTGTGAAGATGTGATGCCACCCCCATGTACAGATGAGGAAGTGGAGGCTCAGAGGTATGAAGGCCTCTGGCCAAGAAGCCCAAAAGGGTGGGGTTCAACTCCCAAGCAGCCCCTGGGGCGGACCAGGAGGGCCTCCGGACACGGATCCCTCAGGCAGCAGGGAGCTGGGCACGCTCGCTCAGTTCTCCACGGGCCACTCACGTCCCTCTCCCTGCACGGGGCCCATGACCCGGGCTGACCTCAGGAGGGGACGAGGCAGCTAGCCCAGACCGGGGCTATTAATACCCTGAGGTCTGTGTCAGCATCTTGGTCTGGTCAGAGCCACCAGCAGGCTCTCAGGGCCACCGTGGGATCCACGCAGAGGAGGTCCGTGGGATCCACGGGGGGCTCTGACCCAGGTGTGGTTAAGAGTAGGCTCTGGAGCGGCACAGCCCCAGGTTCAAACCCTGGCTGAGCCACCTCCAGTTTGGTGACCATGAGTGAGTCCTAGGAGCCCTCCTGGTCTCTGCTCCCCACTCTGGGAGGCTGATGGAAGGATGGTGTGAGGGACTCACGGAGCCTGGGAACTGCTCCTTCGTCTCTAAGGTCGGGCGGCCCTGTTCACATTCTCAGACAGCTGAGACATGCGTTCGCCGTAGTCCACACAGTCCTACTTCTCAAAAATCCTCAGAACGTATCAGCACCTGGGTGGCTCAGGTAAGCATCCGACTCTTGATTTTGGCTCAGGTCATGATCTCATGGTCATGGGATCGAGCCCCATGTCAGGCTCTGCACTGACAGCACAGAGCCTGCTTGGGATTCTCTCTCTCCCTCTCTCTCTTCCCCTCCCCTGTTCTCTCTCTCTCTTCCTCAAAATAAAGAAACATTAAAAAAAAAAGAATTCTTGGGGCACTTGGGTGGCTCGGTTGGTTAAGCAAGCGTCTGACTTCAGCTCAGGTCATGATCTCACAGTCTGTGAGTTCGAGCCCTGCATTGGGCTCTGTGCTGACAGCTCAGAGCCTGGAGCCTGCTTCGGATTCTGTGTCGCTTTCTCTCTCTGCCCCTCACCCGCTCAGGCTCGCTCTCTCTCTCAAAAATGAATAAATATTAAAAAAAAAAAAGAATTCTCAAATTCGTTCATTCATTGAATCGATGCTTTCATTGATCTTTTCCTGAAGTCTAGCTGGAGAGATAGGATACACACCCATGAAATAACTAGCCAGTTTATAAAACAGTGTACTTCTACCAATACCCTTATTTTTTC
The DNA here is from genome assembly GCA_004023845.1 of Helogale parvula. NCBI lineage: Eukaryota > Metazoa > Chordata > Mammalia > Carnivora > Herpestidae > Helogale > Helogale parvula. The sequence continues at coordinate 20,973 of PJEM01013452.1, read as the reverse complement.
CTTATTGTTAAGGTATTACAGGCTGATTGAGATAAATTCACTAAATGCAGATGATGTAGGTGTAATCCTACTGCCTGGATGGAGACCACCGCTGAACACGAGGGCAGTCAGCTTAGGAAGGGTCTCATTTCCGATTAATGAAATAGTTTACAAAAGCAAGTATTACTTTAATAACCAGAAAGAATATATACTAAACAGACTGTATCTATATATATCATCTATACACAAAAATGCATGTAAAAATAGGTTTGGATTATATGCCCTTTAAAAAAAGAACCCACCCTTTTCCCTCAACGTAAACCTGACCATGTTTCCATGACAACCTATCACTTATTTTTTCAATGGCCGCTTGGCATTCTGTCACGGGGCGGCCATACTTTATGTAAGCAACCCCTGGTTATTGGACATGTAGTTTGTTTCCATTTTATGACTCTCCAGAACTCTTCTGACACGGCCAGGCCTACACTACACCCCTGCACCCCAGTGTAGACTATGAAGCCGTGGTGAAAGTGGCAAGTGCCAAATGCATGCCCGCAGATCATGACCTTGGCAAGTGTGCTGAGATGCATCCCCGTAGATCTGACGGGTCGCCCTGAGCCACCTACTGCTGCTCCCAGGCCTGGAAGAGCACGGATTATAGACACTTCCAGCCAACACGCAAGTCCAACTACCCTCTCCCCATGGCAGAGATGAGGAAGAGCGGCCTGAGGTGGTGACAGCGTCTGTGAGGCCACACTGTGGTCAAGGCTGCAGTTGGGATGGGGCTGGTCCCTGCAGACTGTCTTTCTGGCCATACGCCCCACGGCTTCTCTACTTTCTGACTGCTCGGCCCCCGTTCATTCACTAGTTCACTCCCGGAACGCTGCTGGAGGCCGCTCTGCACCAGGCTTCAAGCAAGGACCAGTCAAAGGTGACTCAGGAGGCCCCGGGCCTGCAGACCTCCTAGCCTCTCCTGAGCCCCTGCCCCACCTGGCCCACGGTCCACACAGCCTTCCTGTTCCCGCCCCGTCAGATGCCGAGAGGGCTGGGAGGAGGCTGGAGTGATTTGCCGGGGCCCGCAGCTGGCGAGAGCAAACAAGGGCCCGGACTTGGGTCTCAGCCTAAAGCCTCCCCCCTAACCACTTGGATGCACCGCCTCTTTCTCCTTTGAGAGCAGAAGAGGTTTTCTGGCAGCTCTGTGGGGCCTAGAGCAGTTTGTACGTGGCAGACACTTGTTATTTGGTGTCTCTGAGTTGTTTTTTTTAATCTTTTTTTTTAACATGTATTTATTTTTGAGAGACAGAGGGAAACAGCGTGAACAGGGGAGGGGCAGAGAGAGAGAGACAGACACAAAATCCACAGCAGGCTCCAGGCTCTGAGCTAGTGGTCAGCACAGAGCCCGATGCAGGGCTCGAATCCACAAACCGTGAGATCATGACCTGAGCCGAAGTCAAACGCTCAACCGACTGAGCCTCCCAGGCGCCCCAATTTTGTTACTTGAGTGTTTAAGGTGAATTTGCTGCTACTCTCTAGTACCAGTATCCCTAGTGCTACTGCCAAGTGCATTTATCATTAACTTGTTCTTAGTAGTCGCCCTTGCCTGCTTGGAGCTAAGTGTGTGTCCCTTAACCCCCCCCCCCCAACTTCACAGTCAAGCTTTTAGTCTTCATCACACAAATGGGAACATCAAAGTTCAGAAGTGAAGTGATCCTTTCTGAGTCATCCAGTGAGCGGTACCCCAGGCCTCAAGCATCACCCCAGCACCCCTTCCTGTCCTCTGCTCTTTTCTTTTTCTCTAGGTCACTGCCCTTTCTTTTTTTTTTTTTTTTAATATTTATTCATTTTTGAGAGACAGATCATGAGTGGGTCAGGAGCAGAGAGAGAGGAAGACACAATATCCGAAGCAGGCTCCAAGCTGTGAGCTGACAGCATAGAGCCCGATGTGGGGCTCTAACCACAAACTGTGAGATCATGACCTGAACCAAAGTCAGCCGCTCAACCAACTGAGCCACCCAGGCGCCCCGGTCACTGTCCTTTCTAATGTGCCATAACACTTATTCTGTGTGTGTCTAGCCTAGTGTCCTCCTAACAGAAGGTCAGGGGGCAGGGACTGTCCGTCTCTTTGTTCACTGATGGGTCCAGGGGCCCAGGCAGCGCCTGGCATATAGTAGGCAGTCAATAAATATTTATCAGATGGACGAATATCTGGTTCCCGAGCCTGGGCTCCAACCTACCACAAACCTAGGAACTATTACAAAGACTGATGGTCAAAGGAGGCGGGTTATTTGGGGTGATGATCCCAGAAGGGAAGGGAAAGGGAGTGAGGGGGAGGGTGGGGGAGAGGCTCCACTCCCCGGAGGGGGCGGTGTTCTGGGGAGATGTGCATGCGCAGCTGGAGGGGAGAAGAGGGAGGGGGCAGCGGTGGGGCCTTTTTCACCCCCCTCCCCACCCGGGGTGCTCCCTCCCGGATCGCTGTCGCAGTTCGCATTTCGAAGGCCGCTCCTGGGTTATTTCGGTCAGGAAACCTGATCCTTCACGGGTTTATTTTAGCACCTTGGAGAACTCCCAGGGCCGCGCCCAGGCCGCCGACGCCGCCTCCCGCCAGCGCAGGCTGTGGGGCGCGGGGCGCGGGGGGGCGGTCGGGGCAGCGCCCGCACGCGGGTCCCCCACGCGGGACCCCCACTCCCGCGGAGGCCGTGGGTCTGTGCCCCAGGGGTCCTGCGCGGGGGCCCGGGTCTGTGCGCACTCCCGCCGGTGCTGCCTGACCTTGGGGTCCCCCAAGCCTCAGCTCCCCCGCCGGGCGGACGATTGTCCGGGAGAGCAGGACGTTTGACCCCCAGAACTGTGTGTCTGAGGCTCCTCTGGGGAAGCCGAGTCAGAGGGTGCCCCCCCCTCCCCGTGTGAGTCAGTCTGGGAGAAGCAGCCCCTCACCACTCTTGGGTGACCTCCATTTAGCCAGTGAGTTCTCCATGGGCCAGGTGAGCCCACCTCCCAACCGGGCTGCGTGCACAGACACCCACATGCACGCTCTCACGCACACGGACTTTCAGAAACAGGCTCAGCTACGCCCACCGTCCACACATCCACGTGGACACGCCCACACCTCGCCCACAGGCACACACTCACACACACCACACAGACACAGACACACGTACCATCCTGCACACCCCCACCCCCACACGCCCACACAGATCCACCCTCACACAAGGCACGCACACAGTAAGCCCGCTTGCTCGCCTACACCCACACCGCTCATGCTCATCACACCATGACGCGCTCACACACACACACGGACACACACCCATGGGCGCATACAATACTATACTCAGACACACACACTCGTCCACAAACCCCCCTTCCCCGCACAACCGGCACTATACCCTCCCGCACAAGGACGCACAAACCCACCCTGACACGCTCACCTGCACCATCACACACTCGCACCATCACACACTCGCACGTCCACTCAATCACACACTCTGACCTTTTCTATTACGCTTACTACACACACCCTCAACCCCCCCCAACACACTCATGAAAGTGCTTCCTACACTCTCCTTTCCCCAAGCTCAACACTGGACACACACACAAACCAAAACAATTTACTCTATAGGTTCCTGATTTATCGCAATCGATACTTGTAACCTTTTCAAGTATGAATTTGTGCTTATGTATTATTCATGTTAATTCATACTTCTATTCATCATTCCTGAATCTACCCTGACATTTCTCCGGCCCATGGGACATAAGTACTGTGGGGACCACACCTGCTGCCTGTCCCCGCCCTGGCCGTGCCCTTGGTGTCGTCTGAGTGCCCAGCCCAGCGCGGGTGTCCAGACAAAACTGGGGAAGGGAGGCGCGTGCGGATGGTGGGAGGGCCAGCTGACCAGTCCCAAGCCTAACTTGCCCTGGAAGAAATGTTGTTCTGAGCCTCCGGCCAGAAAGGCCCGTACCTCCCCATATGCCACCACCCTAGGCCGTTGGTCTTACACACTGCCTCTCAAACATCTACTGCGCCTCGCCACTGCCTCTCCCGGAAGAGGGACCTGGGTTCCAGTGCGGGGGCCCTCTCCGGATGGCCTCCCTGGGACCGAGTTCCCCGGCTGTAGCGAAGGCCGTGGACCAGCCCCCTCTGAGATCCCATCTCTGCTCACCTGGCCAGGCCTGAGGCCACTCCAGGCACAGGCGGGGTGCACAGTGATGACGTCAGGTGGGCGCTGCAGTCGGATGCACCTGCTTGCCCCCCAAATGCCCCGCCTCCAGCCATCTGCCTGCCCGTCCAGCCCTGCGCCCCATTTTCCCAGGTACACATTCCAAGCCTTACCGCTGCCTTCCAATCTGGTCCCAAACAGTTAAGGAGAGAACGCTGTTTCCCCGGGCAACAGAATCCCAGCACTAACATCTCCATGTGCAGAACAAGGACTTTTCCTTCCTGGGAAATGTCTTTCTAGTCCCATGATGACCACATCCTTGGAGACTGAGTGCTCTTGAAGGACTGGCTTTGGCCTCGAGATGCAGGTTGACCAATGAGGGAGAAGGAGCCTCGAGGTCTCGATGGCCATGAAAGCAAGGCCCCTAACCTGCGGGGACACCGGAGCGCCTGCCACACTGCCTCACCAGCCTCCGGGGTTTGGAGCCGGGCAGCTGTGTTCAGTCCACACCATCGTCTTCACCGGGTCTCCGTGCCTCATCCGCAGGATGCCATGGTGACAGAGGACAGCTCGTGGGGTCGTCGTGGAGAGCCATAAGCGTGATGGCTTACGATGCTGCTCAGTGAGGAGCATCTAGCTCTCTCTGCAAACCTCGGAGGGCTCTCGGCTTGTTTTCGATGCATGTTAAAAACCCAGCTGGGCAGGGTCATGTCGTTTTTACCTCTGATTTGTTGTATGACTGGGTTTTCCATAGCCTCCCTGGGCCAATGTGCCCTGAATTGAGGGACTTTGTCCTCCTCCTGACCATACCTTGAGTCCCCAAAGTGGCCACATTGACGAGTGCCCCGTCTCTGGGCCGAGACTGGGGGCTGTGGGTCCGGTCCCTCCTCTTTCCCCTTCACCGGTGACTTTACTGAGGAGTCTAGGGGGACTGTGGTCTGGGGGAGGGGAAGAGGTCGGCGGTGGGGGTGATGTGAGGGTCCCCCATGGTGTTGGGCTTGTTACACCCAGATGTCCCTTTCCTCTCTTCTGCAGACGTCAGGGTCTCACACGTGTGGGGATGCATCCTGGGCCTTCCACATATGCTGAGGCAGCTGTGGGTCTGTGCCCAACACCCACAGAACTCCAGAAAACGCTGAGCAGGAGGAAGTCTGAGTCCGGAGGTAGGAGGGCCAAAGGGGCCTGAGAGCTGGGGCAGCAGCCAGAAGGCCTTGAAGGACTCGTCAGGAGCCGGGATGGGGCCTGTATGTGAGCCCAGCCCATGAAGGCCCCTCTATCTGTTAGGGCTGGCCTGGGGGGGAGCACCCCTCCGCTCAGAGCCTGGCAAATAGGCCCACGAACATTGCCTTAGCCCTCTTCCCACAAAACTGGCCCTCACCGAGCCCAGGACAAAGTACTGCATGGATGGGGTGGGGGAGGGGGTGATGTGAAACGGGCGGTATCTATGGGCCTGAGGTTAAGCAGGGGGGGGCTTCTGTTTTGCCAGAACCCTCACCCTGCGGGCATCTGAGCCCCTCTTCCGGTGGGACTCACTGGAGACAGGGCTTTCTAGGGGTTGGTTCCATCCCATTTGGAGGCACTGGGCCCAGCTGGCAAGGACAGCATCCCTGGAGGAGGAAGTGAGCAGGCTTTGGACTTGGCCGGGTCTGGCTGGGGATCCAGACTCTGAAAAGCTACTGTCCTGACCCCTGGGTCTCTGTCTGCATAGTCCACCTCCCAGGGTCAACGGCCACTCAGGGAGCGTGGTATCCAGGGCTCTGGCTGCTTCGTGAGCAGGTTAAGGCTCTGGTGTCTGTCCTCTTCACATCGAATGAGGAAACTGTGCAGCTCAGCACGGGTTCACGGAGCACGCCTGTGCTTGTCACCAGGATGGCGTCTGTGACGTCAGGGAGCACCCTGGCCAGTGGGGTCTGCTCTGTTCCGGGCGCTGGGTACGACGGGGGGCTGGGGGATGATACAGACATCCCCCCGCGCTTACTTGTATACAAACTGAATAGCCTAATAATCATCTGCTGGCGAAGGAGGTGTTGAAGGCCGTAGTGAGTCCCGGGAGGGCAAAATGTTTGGGGGGGGGGCCTGATTTTACAGCAGAGAGAGGCCACTGTGGTTAAGAAGTCAGGGAAGTCTTCTTCCGGAAATGGACAGTTGCATGGGGTCCTTGGGAGACCTTTGCTCTGGGGTTTTACTGTGTGGCAGAAAGCAGGTCATGAGGGCCACCTGGCCTTAGCCTCAGTCAGCAGGACTGGAAATAAGGTACCTGTGCCTGAGCTGGTGCTGGCATGAGACAGATCACTTGAGCTGGCTGACCACTCCTCAAAGAGACCTCCAAGCGGCCGGAACTCTCCCTCGCCATCTCCTGCCCCCACTGGCACTCAAGATGGTCTGGCTTGACGGTGATCAGGAGGATCTGCTCCTGCTCAGAAGTCAGAGTCAGAGGGGTGGGGTAGAGCATGGCTCTAATGTGGCTGCCAGGTTTTCTGATGTCACAAACCACCTGGCCTTTCCCTGGGGGAGTAAATAGCAAGGTGGGGGTGGGGCTATTGGCTTGAGGCAGCTTAGAGAGGTTTACAATTATCTTCCGCCTTCCAGAATCGAACCCTCTTTGAAGGTCTGCCCTCTGCACTCAGAGCTCCCAGGATCAGTGGAGACACTTGCCAGGGGCCTAGGGGAAGTCTCTGGGGGTGTCCCAGCTTTGGAGGCCAGCTCTGTGAGGAATGCACCCATAGACCTCCTGGTGGTGGATGAAATGATGCTTGTACACTCTTAATCACAGCTGGGGCCCAACAGGTCTGACTACCTGTCAGCGGGCGAGAGGCTCAGTCCCAGGCACCCTTTCCCCAAATTTCTCTTCTCCACCCCAAGCTTCCCAGCCCTGGAGCCTCCCAGGGCCCCTGCCCTGTTTCCACCCAGTCACGGCCCCGCCTCGGCCAGGAATACCAAGGACCCTGCAGCCCATCTCCCCACAGAGGCTGCCCGGCTCAAAGGGCAGAGGAGCCCCCCCAGCTTGGACCAGAGACAGAAGCTGAACTACACTACCCAGAATTCCCGGGGCTAGCCAAAAAGGAAATGTCGTTTATGCAAGGAGAGGCTCAGCTCCCCACAAGCTGCAGGGGGGGGGGCAGGGGGAGACGGGGAGAGGATTAGCGGGGGGAGGGCGGGCTGTGTGCGGGGAGCGAGGGTGGAGAGCTGGGCGGGCGGCGAGGAG
>PJEM01013452.1:0-13538 GCA_004023845.1 Helogale parvula | reverse complement strand
TCCGGCCGGCGGCTGCGGGCGGACGCGGGGCCAGGCCGGCGCAGGGGCTGAGTTTCTGCAAAGTTTGACCTGGTTGCCTTTCCGATGCTGCAGCAGAGCGAGGCAGCGCGGGGCGCGCCAGGCGGCTGCGGCGCGGCGGCGGGGCTGAGCGGCGACAGCGAGCTCATAATGATCATAAAATAAAGCGGGCGCGCGGGGTGGGGGCGAGAGAGCCCCGAGCCTCAGCCCTCCGCCCCCGGCCACCCCCCGGCAGCCCCAAGCTAGGAGGAGGTGGGGGCCGGGGGCGCCCACGGCCCCCCAGACCCCAGTAGAGCCAAAGGACACTGCCCGGGGGAAGGGGGGACGCCCCGAGGACGTGCGCGCGGCGGGGTCAGGGGCGTCCGGAGGGCGGCGGCCGGGGCACGCGGAGCAGCCCGAGGGGCAGGTGAGTCGGTGGCGCCGCCCGGGTGGGGGCGTGCGCGCCAAAGTTCCCCGGCGGCGGTGAGCGCGCCCGACGCGCGGGGACCCGGGGCCGCTTGGGGCTGGCGAGGTGGGGGACAGAGGCGCCCGACGCGGCGGGGCTTGGGCACTGCACCCTCCAGAGTCGCAGGATCCCGGCCCGGGAAGGGACGCACGCCGGATCGGACCGGCCTGCGGGGTGGCACTGCGCCCCCAAGGGGCCGGAGGGACCCGGCCAGGGAAGGGGCGCCGGCGGCGAGGCGGTGGGGGCAGTGCCAGGGCCGGCAAGTCCACGCGGCCCACTGCAGTGCCAGCCGCTCGCCACCCCCCCCCCCCGCCACTCCCAGGCCGGGAGGGTGTCAGCGGAGATGTCACGGACGGCGATTATTCGCTGGTGCGCGCGGTCGTGCAGCCGCCACTGACGGGGCGGGACGGGGTGCGGGGGGCGGGCGCCTGCCGCCTCCGGGGAGACCGCCCAGAGCTGCGCCGTCAGCTCGGCAGCCCGCGCCCAGCGCACACGCGTCGCCGCCTCGCGCATCCCCCGCAGCAAAGTTCGACTCAACTTTGAGGCGGGCCTTGACGCCCTGTCCCTTCCACCTCCCCGACCAGGTCCTTGGCGGTCGCGGCGAGCCAGGCGGCGGTCCGAGCGCAGCCCCGGAGCCCCGCGCGGCGGCAGGCGGCGACAGCGACAGCGGCGGGGGGACTCGGTGCGCCCGCGTGGGGGCGTCGGCCCGCGCCCGCGAGTGGGCGCCGACGGGGACCCGCGCGGCGCCGCGCTCCTCGGGGATCCCGCGGGCGGCCGGTGCCCGGCGCTCGCCCCCGAGGGCGCCCAAACAGAAACTGCTCTCCCACTGATCGGGCCCCGTTGGGCGAGAGGCCGGTGCGTGCGCCCCGCGCGAGCGCGTGCGGAAGGCAGGGGCCAGGAAGTGCGGCGACGGTGCCGGCGCCGCGCAGGGGACAGAGCCTTCCTTATTTATGTGTCTGCCGGCGTTCGCCTTCGCCGCCCGAGGACTTCAGGGAGCGTCTCCGAGCCGCGTTCCCCGCGCGTGAGGCACGGACGGGCTGGATGTCTGAACAACATGATTATCCATTAGCCTCCAAACTTTCCTTTTTTTTTTTTTAACCCAAAGAATATCGGTGATTTTTGTCCACTGCTAGCAGCAGAAGAGAGAACCCAGGGCTCTTGAAATGCAGCAAAATCCTTATTTATAAGCAGGCCCGAGTTAGTGAATATGCAAAGCCCCCCTCCTCAGTGAATTTTTCTATCCTATGGATACCGGTCTTGAGATTTGAGATTGGAGAGCAGTACTGTCTGCACTGGGTCCCGTGGCCTCCGTCCTTTCGATGCCCAGTCTCCTCTGGGACTGCTGGCCTTCCCTGGAGATCAGAGCGCTGCTTTGTGCCATGGGCTGTATCCAGAGCATCCAGGACAAAGCCAGAGTCTTCAGGGAAGGCATCACTGTGGTTGACGTGAAAGCCTCTATCGACCCCATCCCCACCAGCATCGATGAGTCCTCCAGCGTGGTGCTCCGCTACCGGACCCCCCACTTCCGGGCCTCGGCCCAGGTGGTCATGCCACCCATCCCCAGGAAGGAGACCTGGGTGGTCGGCTGGATTCAGGCGTGTAGCCACATGGAGTTCTACAACAAGTATGGGGAGCATGGCATGTGAGTAGCTCGGGCGAAAGCCGTGGGGGGCCGCTCGGGTGGGGGCGTGGAGGCCTGGGGCAGGGGCGTGGGGGTGGCGGAGGGGGGCCTGGCCCGGGCGGGAGGGGGCCTTTAGGCAGCCACGGGAGGCCGACCCCGCATCCTCCTCGGCCAGGGGATCTCAAGGGTTTGCCTGTTGATTCAGATTGGGGTCATGGCTCTGGGTCCTTTCCTCCTGCTGTCACCCGGCCCCTGGGGTTCCCGCGTCTTTCCCTTCCAGACGCTGAGAAAGCGGAGGCGCATTCCGCCAGGTGCCTCTTTAGCAAAATAAGCGTGCTGTCCTGGGGCTGCTGGAGAGGCCGAGGCTCGGCCCCGCGGGGCGCAGGCCTCCCCCGGGGGTGCACGGGTGACGCTCAGGAGGAGAGTGGGGCCCTCGGATGCCTCTGGAGTTACCCGCACAGTGCTTTGTACTGGGCTTGAACTTGTCTCTGCAGTGTTTTCCCACGCACGTCGGGACCGGGAGGGGGTGGGGGCTGTGCTCTGTTGTCCCTCTGGTGTTTTGTTGGAGACGGTGGCCTGTTTCAGAAGCCAGTCTGCTTCACAGTGTAGTGTTTTTCTCTCCCTGAGGCAGAAGGTCGTGAGACATCCTGTGTCGGTGTCCAGAAGGCTCGAGAGGGGGCCCTCACGGCTGAGAGGAGTCCGCTGGCCTCTTCTCTCCAGCCTGGTGTCCAGAATGTTCCCAGGACAACACATGTCTTGGTGTAGGACACGGGGAGCCGGGCCTTCCTTCCTGGCGTGTGCTGGGGTTCTGGGGATGGTCCTCCAGGGGGGTGGAAAGTGTAGAGGTGGACAGAAAGGAAAGCACTTAGCTTCCGGGGCCGAGCTAAGATAGGGAGGTGAAAATAGCCTTCCTGGAGCACGTCCCTCGGAGAGAGAGAGGCGGGCCCCGAGGACGGCTTCCCAGTCGTGCCCAGGGCTGGGTGTAGACACGGTCCCACAGCCATCCCTGGCCCCTCTGAAATGAGATGCACTGGGGAGGGGATGGGGGGTGGCGGGACACTAAATCTTGCTGCTTCTCCTTCCTGACTGAAGTTGTAAGGCAAACGGGAGAAACGTGGTAAAGCGTAAAATGAGGGCGTATCCGGGATCACCCCACAGGGGCGCATGTCCCTCCGTCAACCTGATGTCTATACCTAAACCTCTTTAATTCTCCAAAGGGGCTTTTAACTCGGTGTGTGTGTCGGGCAGTGGGGGGAGGGGGTGCTGACTTTCCACCTCCAAGAAGGGAAGCACGATTCCTAGTTGTTCGGTGTGGACCCTGTCCTGAGAAGCCTTACGCCGGAAACGTTTTTGGACTCTGCAAGGGATCCGGGACAACTGACGAGACACAGAGGCAGAGAGTTTTCTAGGGGTTTCAGGCAAAGCCTACATTCTTCCCGAGAAGGGTAGGGAAGGTGGAGGGTCTTACTGGCCGTGGAAGGATACGAGCCCCGGGAGGAAGGTGGGGAGACCCGAAGGGGCGAGCGCCCAGCGGAAGGGCAGGCTCAGCCGGGGCCTCCGCTTCCCCTTCTGGGCGCAGGGGCTTAAGGCCTCCATTCCGCGGCTCTAAGCGCGTGCAGGCACTATTGCCGGAGTCAGGCCTGAGGCCCGAGACCTGAGTGACTTTCCCTTCCTGTCCAGTCCTCGGTTCCTGGTTAGAGGAACCAGCGCGCACCTAGACTGCAATCAGGCAGACCTGGGCGGGAGTCCAGGCTCCGCCACTTTCCAGGGTGTGTGACCTCAGCCACTCTGACCCTCGGTTTCCTCGTCTGCACACAGGATGTTTGTCAAGCAGTCGGCACCGCGGCGAGCCCAGGGTGGTCTTTAACGTTGTTATTACGTGATGGTTATTGTCTCTGGGCTGGGGGGTAGGGGTCAGCTACAGTGTCTGCAAAAAGTTGAGAATTGGAACTGAATTCGGCCAGATCAGACTTCCCCTGGGAGTGAAGTTTCTCCTGAACCCAGGTCTCCCTCTTTCACGCAGCACCCACTTCCTGACTTTTAAAAACTTAAAAACAGAGCAAGTCACGAATGATTTGAGGTCTCAGAGGTGGAAGGCCGGTTCATGTGCTCTCCGTTTGCTTCCCTTTGTTTCTTCCTCCTCCCCCGCCCCCCACTCCTACGTCCCCCTGCACCTGCTCTTCTGCGTCCGCACTCCCGGCTGGGATAGGACCAGCCCCAGAGAGAGGCAGAGCCTTCCGCTGCCTGGACTGGGGCCGGGGGAGCCATCCCCGGCTGGTCACTTCGAGTGCCGCAGGACAGCTGCCAGGGCGGATCAGGAGAGGACTCCCCGCAGGCGGCTCTGGGGGGCCAGGGAGAGCTCCCTGCTAGGTGACCCCCCGGGGGCAGAGACGCTGACTGGAAGCAGCCCCGCTCACCATTAATCGGCAAAGTCGTATTAGAAAGTGGAATTAGCGGAGAGCGTGGCTCCTCTGATCCGGGGCAGAGCTCTCTATTTGACCGGCGGTCTCTGCAGAGGAGGAGGGCTTGTTTAGAGAAAGCCTGATGTCCGCTCCTTCTTGAGCGGGAAGGGAAGCTCCTAGGTGTGATCTTCCCAGCCCCAAACTACACTTTTCCCTATTTTTAAAAGATACTTAATGTTTATTTAATTTAGAAAGAGAAAGAGAGAGGCAGAGCATGAGCATGGGAGGGGCAGAGAGAGAGGGAGACAGACGCAGAAGCAGGCTCCAGGCTCTGAGCTGGGAGCACAGAGCCTGATGCGGGGCTCGAACTCACGGACTGTGAGATCATGACCTGAGCTGAAGCTGGAGGCTCAGATGCTCAACCCACTGAGCCCCCCAGGCGCCCCCGCTTTTTCCTATCTTTAAGCCCCCCGACACGACAGCGAGGAGGGACCGACCAGCAGAGACTGCAGGCAGGCTGCCCCCGTCCTGTGTCCCGTAGGCTGTGGGGCAGGATCTCGCTCAGCGCTCCGCCCCTGCCGTGACCACCAGACACGGCCCGATGTCCCGGGGAGGGATGGAGAATGCCGGACTGGACCCAGGCCATCAGGATAATTAGAATGAAACCCACGCCCTGGGCCTCAGTGGCCACCGGAGACGGCCGCCAGGTGGCAAAGGTTAAGGTTAGGGCTTCCGTTCTTTACAAACGGGCTTGTATTCAAAATATTAATTCCAAATCCTTTACCGAAACCCGTAATACCCCTCAGCGTTATCCCTGCTTAAAGTAATCTCTAATCCAGGAGAAATTTGCAGAACCACATCCGGGCTTGAACTGTTTGGAGCGGAGCTGTCGCACAGGCCACCTCGGTCATTCCCCGGCGGCTCGAGGCGAGAGCCGTGAAACGCTGGGCTTCTCTGTGCCAACTTCACGGGATTCCTCATGGCTTTCGGGCCAGCCCGCATCGCTTTAAAAGCCACCTCTCCCCCCCAAACGGTTGGAGACACCTGTCTTCACAACCCCCTCCTCCGCCATTCTTCACCCGCCACCTGTCAGCTGGCACAGCCTTCTAAGTGACAAGTCACCGTTTCTAGCCCGTGTGGGAGACGTTTCATGCTGTCCCTCGTTTGCCCTTCTCTGGAGCCCCCGGGAGGCTGATCCATGGCCGAAGCCAAAGGGCAGACTTGGGGTGAAGGGGGGGATAGCTCAAGAGAAGGGCTATCTCGGGGTGGATGGCGCCACCTCCCAACACCATTGTCCACCTGGCCCAGCAGGGCGCGGATCCTAGCTCTGCCCTACACTGGTGCCGTGACCTTGCGCCCAGTCTCTCAGCGTTTCCGAGACTCTCTGTTCCCATCTATGTAATGGGGAGAACGGTCCCTTCCCTCCCTGGGCTGCTGTGAGCGCTTAAATGAGATAGTGCGCATTAAGAGCGCAGCACAGTGCCCGGCGCACACCACACGCCCGATCCCCGGCAGGCGCAGCGTCAGAGCTGCTGTGAGTTCGTTATTAAATGTGGGAGCCTGGCGGAGTCAGCGGAGAGATCGCTGTGGTCCAGCCGCGCTCTCTTCTGGGGTTGGCTGTCCCCGACGCGCTTGCAGCGTGAGAACCTGGATCCATGAGACCTGCAAGGGGCTTTCCAGCCAGCACGCGTGGGGACACCGGCCTCGGGATTGCAGGGGGTGGTGGGGACGGGCCGGGCAGGGGTGGAGGGGTGGCAGGAGCCGGCTGAAGGACAGAGCTGCCCCGGCTCCCCTGGTCCCCCAAGCTCGCTTTGCTCCCGCGGGCGACTGCGTGGCCTCTTCCTGCAGCCGGGGTGGGGGGGGGTGCCGCACAGAACAATCTGGGATGGAGCTTCCTCTCTGGGACCGGAAGGCCGCCGCCCCCGTCGGCTGGGCCCTGGCGGAGTCGAGGGTTGGGCCCTGGCGGAGGCGAGGGCGGTGTGGGGGGGGAGAGGGAAGTCCTTGTTTCCAGGCTCTGGGGCGGGAGGAAGTGAGGGGGACTGCCCGGCCCCAGGAGAGCTCCCCACGGACCCGCCCCAGCCGAGCCATGTGCTGCAGACCCTCGCCTTCCGAGCGCTGGAAACAGAAGCTGGCCGAGCGCGGGAGCACCGGGCAGCCGGCACAATCGGGGAAATAACAGATTACATCCTGAGCGCCTTTGTTCTTTGCTGATCGGCTCTGGGTAGAAATGAAGCTGATCACTAATGCCCAGGGTTGGGGGGGCGATGGACAGCCTCCTATGCTGTTGGGGGGGGGGTACAGTTGAGGGATGTTCTAGAAGGTGTTTGGTTGGCTCTGTTACCCTTCAGGGCTGATCTACCTGTAGAGTTTGTCTCAGAGACTCGGAGCACCTGGCCCGGGGCCTGACGCGGGGTGGGCATCAGAAACATGTCCTGAGCAACAAAAACCTGCCAGACGCAGGGATGGAGGAGCCAGGGCGGAAGGACGTATAGATGAGGATGGAGACTCCAGCACTGTTAACACATTGAAAAAAATTAGTATAAGGGGGCGCCTGGGTGAGCACCCGACTGCGACTCAGGTCATGATCTCACGGTTGGAGAGTTCGAGCCCCGCATCAGGCTCTGTGCTGACAGCTCGGAGCCTGGAGCCTGCTTGGGTTTCTGTCTCTCCCTCTCTCTCTCTCTCTCTCTCTCTCTCTGCTCTTCCCCCACTTGTGCTCGCTCTCTGTCTCTGTCTCTGTCTCTCTCAAAAATAAATAAAACATTTTCTTAAAAGTTGTAAAACATGTAGGGTAGGAACCCGTTTTTGTTAAAAAGAAAACACTGCAAATGGGAACACATCCTGTGTGTCTACGCAGAGAAAGGTCTAGAAGGATGTTTACCAAAGTGTGACGGGGTGCATAACCTCAGCGAGGTGGGGGCAGGTGTGGAAGATGTGGCTTTCCTTTCTCACTTCATATACATCTCTAAGTGATTTTTTTTTTAAAAGAGAAACACAGCTTTTAGAACTAAAAATTAAAAGTAGGCTCTGTTGGTCCTTTCTGGGGGACCTGGTGCTGGGGCCTGGGTGAAGGGGGAGGCCGGGCTTGCTCTTTGGGGGAGCCCTGGGAGCAGGCAGGGAGGGAGGGACACCCCCAGGCCCTCCTTCAGAGATCAGGTGCCTGGTGGGAAGGGGCCAGCCCGGTGGGCGGCCATACGGGGTAGAAATCAGGAAACTGGGCTCCCAGTTGCAAACTTTTACAGGATTTGAGCTTTTTGCAGATTGTACAAAACTGTGAAACTGGGGACTGGGCGGGGTAAGCCCTAAGAGCCCGGGAAGTCTGTCTGAGGCCCTGGGACCAGCGTGGGCACAAAAGCTTCCGTCCGGGCAGCCCTCTTACCCTCAACCCTCAAGTCCTTGTCTATAAATGAGTTTCTCAGAGCGTCTAACAGGTGTCAGTTGTGTGATGTGAAATAATACCGAAGTGATGAACTCATTTAAGCCTAAATACAACTGTAGTTTGATGTTTATTATATTTTGAGAGAGAGAGAGAGACGGAGATAATGATCCAAAGCACAGGCTCCAGGCTCTGAGCCGTCAGCACGGAGCCCACGCGGGCCGTGAACTCACAAACCGTGAGATCGTGACCTGAGCCGAAGTCGGTGCTTAACCGACAGAGCTGCCCAGGCGCCCGGCTACAATTGTAATTTAAAGCAACGTATTTATTTGAATGTATATCAGGGGGAAAAATGTATCTAGGATACCCAGTGTGTTGTTTCCATGTGTTTCTTAGGAAAAACTAAATGTGGCTTTTAAAAAATGATTGATTTTAAGGAAGAGACTTAGTGAATCATAGTACAGGAGGTACATAGGACGTAGACGGGACCAAAGTGAACAGAGATGGACAGTTTGGAAGCTCTGCTCTGAGACCCTGTCTGGGTCCACTCTGGCTTTAGGGTCTAGAATTCAAAACGCAGTCAGAGCCCCGGCAGGGGTGGGGAGGGGATCCCTGGGCGCCTGAGGGGCTCTCTGTTTTGCAGGGAGAGACTGAGCGGCGGGGAGAGGTGTGCTCCTGTCGTCCAAGGTCACTGGGGGGCCTGCCTCCCCCTCCCTCCCAGGCCCTGCCCTGGGCACTCCTGGTTCCCTTCACCCTCCAGGGAGCAGGGCTGCCCGGGGCCAGCTCCTGGCTGGTGGCTGAGCCCGGAGCCGCGGGGTGATGCTCCCCGGCCCCCAGGGGTGGCCCTCAGCACCGCCCCCACCCTCCTTGGTCCCCAGGGAAGGACTTGATAACCCCGCAGACCCACACTCTCGAGCAGAGCTTGTGTGTGTGCACGCGCGTGTGTGTGAGTGTTGGGCCAGGGCCTGCCAGAGGTCTGTGGGTAAGGGCCTCCGAGCGTGTGCGAGCGTGTGCGTGCGTGTGCGTGTGTGTGCGTGTGCCCAGGGTGGGTCTTCTGAAAGCTGCCGGCTCAGAGCTCACTCAGGCTGCGGGTCTGGCCCGGCCGCTCTGTGGTCGTGTGACCTTGAGCTAGGCCTGTCCTGTCTCCAAGCCACGTATATAGAACGTGCCCCTCCGATGTGCCCCAGGGCAGCTGGGGAGAAGCGCTGGGGGGACGTACGGACGCAGGGTACCTGGCACATCCGAGGTGCTTAGTGAACATGACCGTTGTCACCGGCGTCGCCGCAGGGGCAGCCACTCCAGGTGGGACGATGCACGAACCGGGCAGCATTGGGCGTGCTCAACTCCTTAAGGAGACCCCCTTTGGGAGCCCGGCCCTGAAGGAGGGGCTGGGCAGGCTGCCCACAGTCGCTGATCCAGGCCGCCAGCATGTATTTGTCTAAATCCTGGAGGCCTGGCCCCTGCCCTTCAGCCAACGGTCACATGGTTGCTTAATCACCCCTGTGCACGCGCCAGGAAGCGGCAGGGCGAGGGCTGAATGGCATCGGCTCTGGGGCCACCTGGCCGTGTGGGTTGGGTCAGGGTGGGCTTCTCCGGGGGCTCCAGAGCTGACTGGCACAGGTCCTGGCAGAAGGCCCCGTGACAGGAGGACACAGCAGGGGCACGGCCCGGGAGAGGAACTGAGAGCAGCTGGGGGGCCAGGAGCCTGGGGAGGGTGTGACCGCGAGCGTGTGTGTGTGCGAGCGTGTGTGCGTGCGTGCCCGCGTGCGTGCGTGTGTGCGAGCGTGTGTGTGCGTGCGTGCCCGCGTGCGTGCGTGCGTGCTCGCGCACGAGGGGCCCTGGGCTTCAAATGCATCAGCTTTAAGGGCCATGAGGGGTGATGGCAGGTTTAACAGGGTTGAAAGGAGGAACCGTGCAAACATTGTGTTTTTACAAGATCACCCGTGCTTCTGAGAGAATGAATACTGCAGAGGCAGGAGTAGAGTCTAGGAGGCCTGGGAGGAGGGAGGCGTCCTGGCCAGGGTGTAGGCAAGGAGAGGGGAGCGTCCAGGAGGGTGTCCGGTGCCCCCAGGGTGCAGGGTCCTCTGGCGGCCACCGCTCTGCAAACGTCTGGTGAGTGGATGAGGGCTGGGGATCGCCACGGAACAGGGGACGTGAGGGAGAGGGAGGAGCCTGATTCAGACGCGTGTGTGCGCAATTTTGGGAGCCTTGCTCACACTTTGAGTGGCCTCTGTGCACCACAGCCCACTCGTGGTGCGTCTGCCGTGCACACAGGAGAAGGTTCGGTATGTGCAAGGCTGGGGTCCCAGCTCGCCCCTCCGTGCCATGGAGCAAAGAACCGAGGGTCTGACTTGAAGTCCAAGGTCATTCCAGAACAAACAGGGAATCTGAGAGGAGGCAGTAACTGCATGGAGTTCATTCCTTCCCAAGCCTGTATAATCAAAAAGGCTTCAGATCGGTCAGGGTGGCACACCTCTAAATGCCTCCCAACATGGTTTCCGGAAGCTTCGATGTACTGTTGTTTATATATTTATATTGATGCATTTAATCATCACAAAAACCTTGCAAGGTGCATAGGACTATCCACAGTTAACTGATGAGAAAACGGAGGCTCAGAGATTTGTAACTTAATCAGAGCTAATAGCTGGAATGAGGCTGAGTCCGGGCTGGTGTGTGTCCCCCAGAACTCGTGCCCTTAACTGCGTTTCCTCCCACCTCCTCGATGCGGGGGGAAGGGGGCCTGGGGCCCCGGGGAACAGAGGGAGCCCATGCTGCCTGTGATGATTTGAAGACAAATGTCCCGGAACCTGATTCTGAGTAATATCCCACACGAGACACGGCTGTCTGCTGGCTCATGAGAAGCGCCACCCGCCTGGGACTGAGCCAAGGCTCGGGCATTTTGGGGCTGGCGGAAGAAAGGAAGCCTGAGGCTGGGGGCGGCGGGGGGGCCACTCTGGTGCAGATCCCCACTCCCTCCAGACAAGCCAGCTCTTAAGGAGCGAAAGGGAGCCATTGAAGACAAATCTCCTTTTGCAAGTTTATTTTCTGCCTTAAAAAGAACCCTTTTGCAGGCGAGGATGGCCACTGTGACAGCACAGAGCGGGTGCTTTCCAGGAGCCTGGGCACAGGCTTCTAAGAAACCCAGGACAGGGACCCTAAACTCCTCCCACCCGTGATTGTCGCCTGCGAGGAGGCCCATGACCGCGGCCACCCAGCCGTGGCTGCTGTGGCCTGGTGGCTCTCGGGGTCTGGTGCGGACCTCAGAGATGGGAGGTCCCTTGAGCCGCTGCCCCAGTTCCCTGGGAGCTTGATGAGCTCAGGGCCCTGGGCAGGAGATGGCCTGGTAGGCAGGTGGTACCCTACTTTGTGACTTTTTCAATGAAATGAACAGAGACCAGAAAGGAAATAAACAGGAGAATTAGCAAAATCACAGGCCTCTTCATCCCTCCCAGAGGGGCCCCGGATTTGCTCATCGCTAACATGAAACAATGCCTTTTGGTAGAGGGGCGCCTGGCTTGGTAGTGATACGTTACGCCTAATGAAATTCACTGTCTTACAACCATTGTTGAGTTCAGTGGCATTAAGTACGTCCACAGCATTGTCTGTTTCCAGAACCTTCCCATCTCCACCTGGAACTCTGCACCCATTCACCGTTGACTCTCCACCTCGACCTCCCTGGTAGCCACTGTTTCACTTTCTGTTCTATGAATGTGACGGCCCGAGGGAGACCTCCTATAGGATTTATCCTTTTGCGTCTGACTTATTTTACTCAGCACAAGGTTGTCGAGGTTCACGCATGCTGTAGCCAGTGCCACGTTTCCTTCCTTTCTGAGGCTGAAGAACACTCCATGGTGTGGACAGACCCTGCTTTGTTTATCCGGTCCCCCCACCGATGGACACTTGGGTTTCTTCCTCCTTTGGGCCGCTGTGAATAATGCTACTGTGAACCACAATGCATTGCGCCAAGTCCTGTGTTCTCGAGAGGACCGCTGCCTACTCCGTTGGGCAGAATTCTGGGTGCAGCGGGCCCCGACCTTTGGCGTGATGGGTGCTCGGGTGGACACGGCCCTGGATGAAGTCTCGGCCCGGTCCTTACCGCTTGGGGAAAAAGATCCAACCCTTGGCTTCACTTTCCTTATCCGATGGACATGATTGTTGATGAGTGTCTAAGGGGTGGTCTCCCCGGATGCTGCTGGTGCCCCCAGCCACACGGGAGCCTGTGTCCCCAGAGCCACTTGGGACAGGTTGGTGTCCTCTTCTGCCTGAGAGCGAGTGTCATGGTAACAGTTGCAGTGGCTGATTTGAGACAGTGCAGGAGAACAGGATGTGGCTTTGGCGGGGGCCGGGTCTGGGGGAGCCCAGACGTGATGGTGGAGGTCTGCGTGGCGTCTGGCCCCCGCCCCTGGGAGGTAAGCAGCTCGGTGCGCGGCTGACTGAGCCAACTGGCCTTTCTGTCCGCAGGTCCAGCTGGGAGCTCCCGGACCTCCAGGACGGCAAGATCGAGGCCATCAGCGACTCGGACGGGGTGAACTACCCTTGGTACGGCAACACCACGGAGACGTGCACCATCGTGGGCCCCACCAAGAGAGACTCCAAGTTCATCATCAGCATGAACGACAACTTCTACCCCAGCGTCACGTGGGCCGTCCCCGTCAGCGAGAGCAACGTGGCCAAACTGACCGACATCTACCGGGACCAGAGCTTCACCACGTGGCTGGTGGCCGCCAACACCTCGACCAATGACATGATCATTTTGCAGACGCTGCGCTGGCGCATGCAGCTGAGCATCGAGGTGAACCCCACCCGGCCCCTGGGCCGGCGCGCCAGGCTGCGGGAGCCCGTCGCCCAGGACCAGCCCAAAATCCTGAGCGAGAACGAGCCCATACCGCCCAGCGCGCTGGTCAAGCCCAATGCCAACGACGCCCAGGTCCTCATGTGGCGGCCCAAGTTCGGGCAGCCGCTCGTGGTGATCCCGCCCAAACACCGGTAACCAGGGCGCCTCGCTAGGCTAGACTCGAATAATAACACTGCTCCAACCCACATCCACATAAGACTCTCAGTCATTCAGCAAAACACAACCACTCTACCTTCTTGAGCGGGCAGATCTCACTGTGCAAATGCCCCGGGGTGGCCTCCCCCAGCCCCCTTGGCACCTGCTTCCTTTCGGGGAGGGGGAGGCCCGGCCGGGACGCCTGACCCCACGTGCCCCTTCACCTTGGGTCTCCTTCCCTGGCAATTTCAGCCACTCACTGGCGAGCCTCCCCGAAACAACTGCTTTTTCAGTTCTTCTTTTTTTAAACACCTCTTTCCGAGGTTCAGGGGCGGGAGGAGGCGGAGCTGGTCGTGACCCTGACCAGCGCTGCTGCAGATCTGTGAGTGGCGGCCCCCCCACGGCAGCCCCCCTCGTCCTCTGTCACGCGGCCTTACGTAGACTCGCTTTGCCAAACTTCTGCCTTAAGATGAATTTAAAGGAAAAAAGCCCAAAACAAAGACAGCCCAATCTCTTTTCTACCAGACTGTTCACCTTCTGCCAGAAGTGAGGGAGGGGGGCAGGGCCAGGCCAGAGAGAGAGGGCGCCTGGACCCTCCTCCCTGGGCGGCTTCCGAGAGGGGCAGGGGACAGATTTAGACCCAAAACCAGCTGCTGGTTCTTTTGTTTCAGCAGAAACAAAACCAG
>PJEM01013451.1:14220-40891 GCA_004023845.1 Helogale parvula | reverse complement strand
TGGTGGTGATGGTGATGGCGGTGATAACATCGATGATGACATCTCACTGTGTGCTATCCATGTGCTTTCCAGGCACTGGGCCGAACACTGGAGATGGATTATCATCTCATTTGCTCTCACAGCAGACTTGGAAGGAACATCTGTCACCATCACCTCTATTTATAGAGGAAGAGGCGAAGTTGGGGGTCTTGGCAGCTTGCCCCAGACATGTTCAGCCTGCCGTGGCTGCGTGCCCCCTGACGACCATGCCCACTAGACCCCTCACTGCTCTGGGTCCTGGCCGGGGTGGCCCTGACAGACGTGTGCTTCCCTTCCAGGGTACGGAGTCATGGCAGATGGGACGACCACCTACGTGAACGCGTCTGTGTGCACCGTGAACTACCAGCCTGTGAACCCGCCCATAGTCATTGACCTCCCCACACCCCGGAACTCCTGACTGCCCCTGCTGTCTCCGCCCTTCCCGCCCGCATCAGCTACCCATGCCTGGCCGAGAGCACGGACCCCCAGCCACCCTTCCTTCCATGCAGACAACCTGTTTGGTCGTGGGGACCAGCCCAACAGATGGGTTGAGGCCTTGGAGTGAAGAAAATCACCCCTGACTCTTTCAGCCTCCGTCACCTGGAGTCAGGAGCCCGCGGGTCGTCGTCAGCTGCTCTGCGCTCATTACTGTATTCCGTGTGTACATTCCCTTGCGTACCTTGTCAGAGGACCTACCAGGCTCGTGGGCCCGTCCTGCTTGGGATTGGACGGCCTCTTCATCCTTCTCAGTCGGACGCCCTCGTGGGTTTGGGAAGCTGCTGCTTCTGGACAGACTTTGGAAAGTTCTAGCACAAAATCTCCCTCTCACTGAGGGTCTGTGTGGCTGCAGGCCCCAGGGTGGGGGCGGGCGGGAGGTTTTGTAGCCAGGGTGAAGATAGTCCGCTCTCTCCTCCGGGCTGGAGAGGAGAGGGCCTGCCTCGCAGCCGGGGCCCCCAAGGGAGCGATCAGGGACGACTCAGGAATTCGGACCGCACCTGGCCAGCCCAGTGAGCCGTCTGCCTCGCCTTGTGACCCCGCTTCTTCCTGTGGGCACCTTTGCGGACTTGAACAGTGACCTGAACATCCAGGTACCTCCTCGGAGCCTGGATCGGGTTGGGGGGGTGGGGTTGGTTCTACAGAACGAGCCGGGTCCGGCTGGAAGGTTCCCGAGTCACGGACGGCCCCTGGTCCCGTGCTCTGCAGAGCTCAACAGGCTGGAGGGTTTGCAGACTGAGGCCGCACTGCCACGTGTGTGCGCCCAGGCAGGTGTGCGTGCACACACACAGACACACACACAGACACACTTCTTAACTTCATGAAGCGGAGCCCGTGCTTCTCATTACCGTCCTTGAATGGAGTTCCATTCCTTGGTGTGATTTCCCCGAGCTGAGTGGCTCCCGGTCCTTGTCAGTGTCCGTCCGTCAGTCCTGTTAACGGGAGGCGGGTGCAGCGGCAGAGCCGGCCTGGGTCTGGGTTCCAGCGGCTCCCTGCAGGGGGACAACTTCTTTTTTCTTTAAATTAGGCCAGGGAGGGGTGGGGTTGGGCTGAGTCTCCTAGGGAGGGGGAGCTGGCAGGGTCTCTCCTTAGGGTAAGAGACGCAGGGTCCCCATGTGCAGGGTCCGACTCTGTCTTTATTTCCAGTTTTGATATTTTGTTTATCAAGGATATTGTGTCTGAATCGATTTGGATTTTTAAAAGACATTGGATTATAAAGCGTCACATTTCTCTCTTCTGCTGAGCCTTTTGGGATCCCCTCAGGCATCTGGGAGGAGCGCCTCACTCACCTCCCACCGGGCCCAGCCCTGGGAGCCAGCACATCATGCCAGCCCTTTGCAAATCCAATCTCATTTCACCCTCAGGCACACTGCTGGCCCCATTTGAGAGGTGAGGAGATGGAGATCAGAGAGGGGAGGTCACTTGCCTGAGGGTGCCCAGCTCAGAAGGGGCAGAAGCAAGATTTGAGCCTTGGTCTGTGGCTTTATAGCCTCTGCTTTGCCACCACCCAAACCTCCACCCCTACAAGGCACTTATTTTTTAAGGGTCCAGTTCAGGACCTCTGCGGCTTGTTTCTCAGAGAGAGAGCCTCTGGAGCCCCGAGGGGTCCCAATCTCTGAACCCAGCACCCCGGCAGCCTGGGAGACCACAACTCCTTCCCTACTCACATGGGGCTCCCCATGGGGTGAGGGGCACTGTGCATGCAGGGAGTCTGACAGCAGCACCGCCCTGTCCGAGACCCGCTGCACTCGGTGGGGGCGGGGGTGGGGGGTAGGGGGTCGGGATTTCAGGAGTCTGATAGGCCGAGTGGTTCCTGGTGGCCCGGGATGTTTACAAGGTCTCTCGGGAAGCCCCAGATGCATGGCGTGTGCGCACGCGGGGGGTGGAGAAGACCCGGGGCCCTTTCAGACACCTCTACCGAATTTCTATGCGGACCAAGAACTATAAACTTGAAAACAATTTTTTCCTAAGGTATCTTCAGAATATGGTGTATTTTTATGTGGAAAAGAAAAGTTATGAAGGCAGCTGTTACTTTGAAAGAAAATTCATTAAAAGTCCTTGAGGTATGAAAGATGATGGCGTGCACTCAATCATTTCGGCATAACTTGATTGTGGCTGTAATTTTTTTTGTCAAGCATGTCAGACAATAAAGTCTTTGTAAAAAGAAAGAGATGTCCACGTGGCGCCTCTTCCTTCCTGTGTGTGTCTTTGGGTGTCCTGTGAGGCATGGGGCAGGGGTGGGGGAGGAGGGGCGTCCTTTCCGCCCGGTCCGAGTCCTGGACAGAGTTCAGAGGCCAAAGACCTTCCACGTGGCAGCAATGGGCATCCTTTCGCTTGTTCCAGTAGCCCCAGGGGCGGGCCAGTCTCAGAGGTGGTTGGCATGGGCCATTCTGTGCCTTATCGTGGTCAAGTGTTTTGACTGCCTGATTCGTCAAAACAGGGTGCCTCAGGATGGTCTTCGCTCTGGGCCCTTCCTGGAAGTGTATGTTCAACCCAGTCTTTATCAAACCAAGGGTCCAGGTGTGCCCAGGAGAAGCACTGATATGTATAATCACAGCAGATGAAAGCTACCTAAGCTGTAAAAGTCCTGCCATTTCCTTCCATCCATCCATCCATCCATCCATCCATCCGCCATCCATCCATCCATCCATCCGCCATCCATCCATCATCCACCCATCCATCTAAGCTCCCATCTGTCCATCCATCCATCCATCCATCCATTCATCATCCATCTATCCATCCATCTAAGCACCCATCTGTCCATTCTTCCTTCCATCCATCATCTATCCATCCATCCATCCAAGCACCCATCTGTCCATCCATCCATCTATGCATCCATCTGCCCATCCATCCATCAACCAATCCGCATACCCATTCATAGATGCATCCACCCATGCCACAAACATTCACAGAGCACTTCCCATGAGCCTGCCTTGGACTAGGGAGGTGGTGATAGACTAAGGAGGTAGGATTCCTGAGGGATGGATGTGGGAGTGAGAGTGAGGGAGAGCCTTCTGTGACAATGGTTGTTGACTACCAGTCATGGAAGGGACAACAGGAGCTGGAAGGTTTGAGGAGGGGCCTGAGTTCTGTTTGGGACTGGAACTGATAGTACCCTTGGGAGATGCAGGCAGAGGGGTTCAGTGGCTGGAGGGATAAATGGACCTGGATGGGGAGGAGGCTTTGTGGAGATCTGCATTCGTGGGTCATAACCAAAGCCATGGGTCTGGAAGAGACCTCCCAGAAGGGGAGGGCAGGAGGAGCAGGCTGAGGCAGACTACGGGTGTCAGCTTCTCCATGACCCTCTCCTGTCCTCAGACTTACCCCCCCCCCGTAAACTGCCCCTCCACCAGGGCCTCAAAGGTGCCCACAACAATCGGTCTGGAGCCTGGCCTTGGCTCCCCGTCAGTGGGCAATCAGGAGGAGAAGCCACTTGACTGGAGGTAGTCTTGGCTGCTGTTCTTGTCCAATGTGACCTCAAGCAGGGCTCCAGGGCAGGAGACAGGGACCCCATGTGGCAGCTGCTGCCTCTTGTAGGCCCTGCTGAGCTGAGGGGTCCCCGTGCTCTGCTGAGACTCCAGAGGGAGCCGCTGCTGAGCCGTGTGGCCCTGCTGCCCTCAGTGTAGATGGGTGCTGATTTGTCTGGGCTTCGGACAAGTGGTGGACTGGGTCCCATGGCAAAGGTGTCAGGGCACCTAGTGCCTCAGCTCTAGGTGCTCCAGGACTTGGGGCTCATGCACACAACGCCATCTTTGTCCGTATAGGATGGGGTCCCAGGTAACTCTCTTCTTGTCCATGGGAGTCGAGTGGGCAAATCCAGCAAACTGTCTCCCCTCCCTGAGTTCACTCTCCAGGAGAGACCCCTACCCCAGTCCCCTGAACAAACTAGTGGAGGTGACAAGCTCTGTAGACAAGGACTTCATCCAGTGCTCCCCCCAATGCCACCCATAGCTCCCTGCTGGACCTGAGCCCGCCTGGGGGCCCTCAGTCCTACTCTCCCATTGAAGGCACAGACTGTGAAGATCTCCGAGACGTGAGAGCCAGACGCTGATGTCTGGAAGCTCGCGGTGTACTTTGGAAGGCTCAGCCAATACCAGAAAAGAAGCAGAACCCTCAGGTGTTACATGCTTGAGGCTCAGAGAGCAGCAGAGGGGATAGACTCGGGGGCCGTGAGGAAGAGCAAACCCAGCGCACAGGGGAGGTCAGGGAAAATTGTTCTAGAGAAAGGAACCTAGCTGGGCCGTGAGCAGTAGAATATGATTTTCCCATTAAAAAAAACTTTTTATTTTGAAATAATTTTATATTTACAGAAGGGTTGTAAGGTGGTACAGACGGTCCCTCTCTACCCTTCACCCAGTGTCCCCTGACGTGAACATCTTGTATAACTGTGGTGCCTTTACCAGCAGTAAAATGAACACGGATACAACACCATTAAGTTATAATCTCCATTTAAATCTCAACAACTTTGGACCCTCCGCTCCAGAATCCAGTCCGCGTCGCATGTAGCGGTCATGTCTCCTTAGGGCCAGTCTCTCAGTCTCTTCTCACTTGGCCTGATCTTGAACGTTTTGAATACTGGCTGAATGCTCTATAGAATGTCATCCAGCTGGGTTTGTCTGACGTTTTCTCACATCAGTCTGGGGCTATGTGTTATGAAAATACAACAGAGCTGATGGGTCCTCAAGGCATCGTCTGGGGTAACATGATAGAGCCCTGACTTATCACTGCTGATGTTGATCTTGAGCCCACAACAGAGGGATGTCTGCCGGGCTTCTCCACCAGAAAGACGCTAGTCTTCGTTTTCCATTCTCTGTTAGAACTGAGACACTAGTCCGGCTCATGATCAAGGAGAGATGAATCAAGCTTTTCCTCCTCAAGGGAGGCGCAGCAAAGAGTTTGAGGACATAGTTAAAATCACCACATTAATTAATTAATACATATTTGGGGGAGGTACTTTCAGGCTATGCAAATGTCCTGTTTCTCCTTAAAATTTTGCCCGCTCATGTTATCATCAACCTTGGAAGGATCTTGTTCACAATGATGATGACGGAGGTGGCCCCACAGTGATTTTCTAGTTCTTTCCTCAGACACGTATTACTTGGAATTGTTCTGTCAGGAAGATTTGTCTCTTCTCTGCCATTTATTTATTCTGCATCGGCACAGGGTCATGGTTATTTGTTTTACCCGTTAGGTTCAAATCTCGTACTAACATTATGTATTGTGTTGCTCAGATTGCTTTAATTTTGTCCACTAGGAGCTCTTCCAAGTTGGCTCCCGTGTTCTGGTGACACGTTCCTATCTTTTGTTTGTTTGCTTGACTTCCTTTACTTCTACCACGTACCAGAGGCTCCAAGCCCATCTTGCATTTTCCTTGCCCCTGCCGTAGAATCAGCCATTTCTCCAGAGAGTTCTAACCCCTTTTATTTAGGAACTAAGATCTAGGTGGCAGATGTGTGAGTTGTGATTGGGGTATTTCTACTTTTAGGTCCTCACAGTGGACAGAGTGAGGAAATACATGTAGTATACTAATCCACCTGTATGCTGATTTATCTCTCCTATAGCTTTATCTGTGTCCATCCATCCATCCATTCATCCACCCATCCACCCACTCACCTATCATCTATTTCTCTTGAAATAAGCATTAGTTCCAACTGGCACAGCAATGCGTAATGCAGCACTGCACAATTTATTCTTGCCTTTCCGCCTTGCTTATTCGCAACCTCTTCCTTTGACAAAGAGGAGCCCAGCTCCCATGTCTGTGGTCGTGTGTGTGTGTTCAGTCCTCATATACCCACAGAGCATTTCAGAGCGGTTGGTCGGCAGCCCCGTGAGAAACATAGTGACGCGGTACAGTGTCCCCATACAGTCCTTTCCGCCTTCGGTCTGGCAATCCACACTCTGTTTTCCAAGGTTAAATTGATCAGGTCCTTGCCCCCAACCCAGTTCAGTGAGGTAACGGCACACACGGGCGGTGCGATTAGATTCTGTCGTCACAGTCTGCGCTGTGTCCCGAGACTCCCGGACACCCCGGCTGACTGTTTTAAACGTGCATACCATCAGGTCACTCTTGGCCGCGTGTGGTTCTAAGGGTTGTCAGAAATGCAGAGTCACGTATCCACCACCCCACGACCCTAGCGAACCGTTCCGTCACTCAAAAAATTCCCCTTGTTTGGCTGTTTTTGAATCATACTGTTTTCCAAAATGGCCGTCTGTTTCCGTAATCCCGCTGCCAACGGCTGAGTGCTCGCTGGTCCACATCCTCATCGGAAGCGGTTCCTTTAAAACATTTTGGCCGTTTGAGTGGGAGTGTCTTGTATTTCACTGTGGTTTCAATTTCCATTTCCCTAATGACTAATGTGTTGAGCATCTTTTTATACACTTATTTGCCATTCACATATATTCTTTTGTTCGGATCTTTTTGTCTGCCTTAAAAATTGGGTTTTGGGTTTTTTTTCTGTTTGTTTTAAATGTTCTTTATGCTCTGGATACAAGTCCTTAATTGAATATGTGATTTGCAAATCTTTTCTTCTAGTCTGTGAGTTGTCTTTTCATTATCTTAACAGTTTCTCAGAGCAAAACTTTCTAATTGTGACGCACTCCAATTTACCAATATTTTCTTTCAGGAGTTATGTTTTTGGTGTAGTATCTAAACACGTAGTGCCAGACTCAAGCTCATGCGGATTTTCTCTGATGGTTTTTTTTTTTTTTATTTTTAATGCTTATTTTTGAGAGAGAGAGAGTGAGCGAGCATGAGTGGGGCAGGGGCAGAGGGCAAGGGAGACACAGAATCTGAAACAGGCTCCAGGCTCTGAGCTGTCAGCACAGAGCCCAAGGTGGGGCTCGAACCCATAGACCATGAGATCCCCTCTCTGATGTTTTCTTGTACAACGTATATAGTTTTTTTGTTTTACATTCAGGTCTGTGATGCATTTTGAGTTAATTTTGGTGTAAGGTGTAAGGTTTGTGTATGTTTTTACCTATGGACGCTCTTTCTCCATTGAATTGACGCTGTGCATTTGTCAAAAATCAGTTGACTGCATTTTCCTGGGTTCCCTGTTTTGTTCCACTGATTGAGATGTCTGTCCTTTGCCAATATCTTACTCTCAGTGACTGTAACTTTTCGGGTAAATCTTAAAATTGGATGGTAGAAGTTGTCCAACTTTGTTCTTCTTTTTTAGAATTGTTTTCGGCTATTCTGGTTCCTTTACCTTTCTGTATACATTTTTTTTCTTTTGAGAGAGAGAAGGGGTGCAAGTGAGTAAGGGGCAGAGAGGGAGAGAGAGAATCCACAAGGAGCAGAGGGGGGGAAGAGGAGGGAAAGAGAGGGGGGAGAGGGGGAGAGAGAGGAGAGAGAGAGAGGGAGAGAAAGGGAGAGAGAGAATCCCGCAGAGCCCAAAGTGGGGCTTGAGGTCATCAGATGTGGGGCTCGAACTCATGAACCACGAGATCATGACCTGAGCCACAGTCTGATGCTTAACTGACTGGGCCCCCCAGGTGCCCTTCCTTAGACATGTTGAAGGAGCGTGTTGACATAAAACAGATCTTGCGGAGACTGAGATTGAGATTAGATGGGGTTTGTGATCACACTGGAGAGAAGTGGTGTTCTAACAATGGTGAGCCTCGTAATTCATGAACAGCATTGACCTCTCCGTTTGTTTAGATTCGATTTCTCTTATCCATGTCCTGCAGATTTCATCACACAGATGCTTCTCACATTTTGTTAGATTTATATCTAAGTACTTCATGGGGGGGGGGCTGCTATAAATAGCACTGTTTTTAAAGTTTTCATTTCCAGTTGGTCACCGTGGGTACATAGCACGTGACTAACGCTCGGATAACGACTTTGTAATTCACTTAGCTTAGTTAGCCTTTTTGGTGGGTTCTTTGGAATCTCCTATTCGACAATCATGTCGTCTGCAAATAGAGACAATTTTATTTCTTCCTTTCCATTTTAATGTGTTTGTGTTTGGTTTTTCTTGCTTTCGTGCACTGGCTGGACATTCGAGGAAGCCGTTCAGTCTCCCCAGTCACTACAGTGTTAGGTGTCGTGTGTCGTAGTGTCTTTTCCTCAAAGAAAGTCCCTTCTGCTCTAGTTTGCTAAGAGCTTTTCTTAGGAATCAATGCTGAATTTTGTCAAATGCTTTTTCTGCAGCAACTGAGATGATCCTGTGTGTGATATGACAGGTCTAAGTGTGGATTCGCTTTGGGGGTGTACCCTCCTGAGGGCTCATTGGACTCCTTGGCTACATCGATTCATATTTTTCTTCAAGTTTGGGGAGTTTTTGGCTATGGTTTCTTCAACTATTTTTTCCTACACCCACTTTCTCCTCTCCTGAGACTCCCGTTGTGTTTATGTCGGACTGCCGATGATACTCGGCAGGTCTCTGAGACTCTGTTGATTTTTCTTCCTATTTTTTCCTTTCTGTTCTTCAGATTGGATGATCTCAATGTACTTATCTTCAAGTTTTCTGGTTTTTTTTTTTTTTGAATGCTTAAATCTGCTGTTAAGCTCCTGTGGTGAATTAAAAATTTTTTTCGAGGTGCCTGGGTGGCCTAGTTGGTTAAGCAGTTGACTTTGGCTCAGGTCACGATCTCGTGGTTCGTGAGTTGGAGACCCGTGTCAGGCTCTGGGTTGTGACAGCTCGGAGCCTGGACCCTGCTTCCGATTCTGTGTCTCCCTCTCTCTCTGCCCTCCTCTGCTCACTCTCTGTCTCTCAAAAATAAATAAATGGAAAAAAAATTAAAAAAAATTTTTTTCAATGTTTATTTATTTTTGAGAGAAAGAGAGAGACATAGTGCAAGTGAGGGAGGGGCAGAGAGAGAGAGGGAAACACAGAATTGGAAGCAGGCTCTAGGCTCTGAGCGATCAGCACAGAGCCCGACACGGGGCTCGAACTCACAAATGACGAGATCATGACCTGAGCCAAAGGCAGATACTTACCTGACTGAGCCACCCGGGTGCTCCCCTCTAATAAATATTTAATATGAATTCTAGTTTTCAAACTCCAGAATTTCTATTTGGTTAATACTTAAATCTCTTTATTTAAGAAGTTTAATATTTTCAGTCTGGTGAGACATTATTCTCATGACATGGGTTCTTTTATATCTTCCTGAATATATCTGAATATATATATAATATATATATCTGAATATATTTAAAATAGCTGATGTAAAGCTTTTGTCTACTAACTCCAACATCTGGGCTTCCTTGGGACAGTTTTTATTGATGACTTTTGCCTCCTGTGTATGGGCCGTACTTTCTTACTTCTTTTTATGTCTTGTAATTTGTTGTTAAACACTGGACATTGTGTTAAACACTGGACATGTTAAATAACATAATGTGGCAGCTTCGGAAATTGGCTTTAGCTTCTCCAAGGGTTTGTTATTGCTTATAGTTGCTGTTTGCTTAGTAACATATCTGAACTAATTCTGTGACATCAATATTCTTTGTTCCTTTGTGGCCACGGAAGTCTCTTCTCTGTTAGCTTGGCGGTTGGTCACCTAAAGGCTGGACAGAGATTCCTTTAAACACTTGGAAATAATGACTCTCCCGGTCCTTGGTGATGAGTGCTGCGTGAATGCAGAGACTCATCCTCAACACTCAGCCCTGAAGCTGAAATCTCTGCTTTGGCTTTTATTTCCTGCTAGTGCAGGGCCTTCAGGCCACTCCAAGGTGAGAACTTAGGTCCTTCTCACATCTTTTCTGAGCATGTCCCTGGACACACGCCAGCCCTGTGCGCAGACTTGGCCTTCTAGGTGCCTGGGAAAATCTTGGGAACATTTCCAAGTCTCTACGAACATGTTATTCCCCGATTCGTCCTTTTAGGTTTTTTTTAATTGTTTGGCCCAGTTGTTCTCCACGACCTCAGGCAGCCACACGGTTAAAATACTGGCTTGTGATTGTTTTTGACACACGTGCCCTCTGTACCCTGGGGAAACGATTTGTTTTGCCCCTGAGCAATCTCTGAGTCAGTTCGAATACAGACGGCCTTGGAGGTGGGGTCTTCCTGGGCCAGTCAGCTAGGGCGACTCTGGGAGCGAGGCTTTCAGTCACTGTGCGCTGAGTTATCTTTTTTTAATTAAAAAAATTTTTTTTAATGTTTTTTATTTATTTTTGAGAGATAGAGAGAGACAGTATGAGCTGGGGAGGGTCAGAGAGAGAAGGAGACACAGAATCCGAAGACAGGCTCCAGGCTCTGAGCTGTCAGCACAGAGCCTGAAGTGGGGCTCCAACCCACGAACCGTGAGATCATGACCTGAGCCGAAGTTGGACGCTTAACCGCCTGAGCCCCCAGGCGCCCCGTGGAGAGTTATTTTTCTAAGCGATAGTGGAGCTGGAGAATGGCTGATTGGACTAGAACAGGTTAAAATGTCACAAAGCTTGCTCTTTTTTTTTTTCTTTCTAACATTCAGCTGCTTTTCTTGAATCAATGCTCCTTGGGTCCCTGTGTAAATACTTGGTTCATTGCTAGAAGTTTGAAAAAGTTGAATTCTGACACTTTCGGCCCCTCCTGCAGACGTGCTGCTAGCTTAGCGTGTATTTCTGTCTCTTTCCCCAGGAACAGGGCCCTTTGTTTTCCTGTTCGGCTCCTTCACCTGCACTGGGTTCCCATTCGTGCCTTTGGGCCACGGCTTGGTCTTCCTTCTAGATGTCCCCGTTCCTGCTCCCTCTGCGTGGGGGGAGATGGCTTCCAGCGGAGTTTCAGCCGAGGCTGCTCCTCGCTCCTCCCAGCAGGCATCACTGGGGAAACAGGGGGGAAGAAGTGCTCTCTGCATTCTCCCCGACTTCTGCGGGGTCCTGGTGGCGTTCCAGAAGGAGGCAGATACAGCCCCCAAAGCCTTCACACCCTCAGGCTCGCCTTCAGCAATTTGTTAAAATTTTGCGGCTGAAAGTTTTGCCGGCTTTCCTGGGGTTCGGTGGTGACCGTTTCTCGTGAAGCCAAGGCCTGGGCCCGGCGGCTCCCCGCAGGGAGCGGTCTCCCCCAGGAGGGGGCGGGTTGTTTGCGGAGCTGTCCGTTCTCAGATGGACTGAAGAATCCATCATTCAGAATCCATGTGCCCCGTCGTGCAGGTGGGTGCGAGGCTCTTTCCAGCCCCCCGCCTCTCAGAGGCCGAAACCCGCAGGCGTTTCTCCAGCCTCCGCCGCATCGTGCTTGCTCACAAAGAGCTCAGCGGCCAAAATAAGCCCGGTGGCTGAGTTCGGATTCGGGGAGCAGGGAAACGGACATCACTTCGTCAGAGAGCAACTTCAGGTCACACGCAAGGGGCCCCGACACCTCGCGGGATGAATGGGGCCGTTTGTTTTCACGTGAGGCGCTCCACCGGGGGTGGAGAGACGGGGACTGGAACCTTGTAACATGACAGGATTTGGAGGGGACATTGCACTCGGCTGGGTGGGGCTCAGGGAAGGCTGCCCAGAGCCGAGGACACCTGATCGGGGAGGTGGGGACATGAGGATGGGAATGGCAGTCCCCACCTTTCGGTACCAGTCCAGGCCTCTCGCCTCCTGGCTTTGACTCTGAGGGCTCTGGAGCGGGCCCCTCCCTCAGCCCCTTGCTGAAATCCAGGTTTGTGCTTCGGGCGGGGACTCCTTGGGCTCCTAGAGACCCAGGGCGTCCCCCCACCACAGCCCTAACCCTCCTCTCTTTTGATTGCTTGTGACCTACTATCCTGGGAGCTCCGGGGGTGGCACAGGGCGAACGGGCTGGCTGGGCCCACGGATGGATGGTTCCAGAAGTCAGAGAGGGATTATTACCTTCACTTTGCAGATACAGAAATAGAGGCTCAGCCTCGGGGGCTAAGTTGCACAGAGGGGAGGGGTGGGGGGGAGGCTGGCCGCCCCACCCCTCAGTCCGGCACCGTTCTCCTGACTCAGGCCTCGGGAAAGTGGCTGGCCTACCTCTTCTGGGGTTCACAGAGGAGATGGCTAATAGCCTAGCCACCTGCACCCCTCGGCTTGGGAGCTCGCCTGGCTCCCCAACAGTCCCCACTGCTGAGCAGAGCCCACGGACAGCCAGCACTGGCTTGAGGAGGAGGAGATGTGTGGGCACTTTCTGGGGCCAAGCCGGTGCTAGATCTTTCCGCGTTCGGCCCTCTGGGTGTCCTCTGAGTCGGGACTGATCACTCACGAGTGTGGAAACTGAGGCTCGGAGGGGGTAAATGACCTGGCCGAGTCTCCTGCTAGAGCTGGAGTTCGCACCCAGTCTCACAGCAGAGCCGCCCTGAAAACGTCGCCCACGCCTTACCTGGCCGTGCCAGCCGTGACGGCACAGAGTCCTGTCCCATGTCAGGATGAGCCGCTGCCTCCTGAAGCCCCTTCTTGAGCTGGGGGCCCCCCAAGCCCCTCGATGGCGGCCCCTGAATGGCGAGCGTGAGACTAAACCTCTGCCTCAGCCTTGGGAGGCCAGGAAGGCTTCCTGCAAGAGGGGGCTGTGAGCTGGTTCTGAAGGCCGAGTCGGCATTTCCCGAGGTCTGAGGAGCGGGCGGGAGAGAGAGCGGGTGTGGAGGGTGAGGACGGGAGCGAGCCCGCCCGGGGAAGGCTGCGGCCCGGTGCGAAGGCAGGGCCTGGAACAGGGCAGGGGCACTCGGGAAGGGCACCCACTCGCCATCACTCCTAGGAAGAGCTGCGGGGACCAGGGCCATCCCTGCGGCATGACACCCACTTGGGGTCAGCAGGGGCCATGGCCCTCTCCCCCCCTCCCTGCACCCAGGTGGCCTGAGCCCCCCTGCAGCGGGCACCTTCCTCCCCGAGACTCCTCTGGGCCCCCAGGTTCTCCGGGATCTTGGGCCCCCACCCCAGCCCTGCCAGAGGCCCCGTAGCCTCACCCTCGATGCCCCCTTGCCAGGCTGGGGGAGCCCCACTCCCCGGGGCCCACCCCCGCTGCCCTCGCCTCCCATGGGGCTTCCCTGGCTCTCAGCATCGGCCTCAGTGTTGCCATCTCGCCAATGGGCTGGGACTCCATCTTGCCAGGGGGAGGCCGGGGGTCAGAGGGCGCGCAGGATGGTTCGCTCCGGCCCCTAGCTCCTGAGAACGGGGCGAAGACCACAGGGGGCAGAATCCAAGGCCACTGGCCAGGGCCCTGCGAAGTCACCCTCCTGGTGGCGGGGGATGCCTCACAAGCAAGCTTTAGGCCCCATCTCGGCGAGGTCCTCGCACCCACACGGTCGGGCCGAACTCCCACAGCTGCACCAGTTCAGGTCCATTAGAGAGAAGCATCGAATGCAGTGAAGCCGAGAGAAGATTCCCCACCTCCAATTCTGACCCGGGGGTCCGGGGCCACCTGAGGCTGGGCCGGAGCAGAGCCTGGCTGTGACTGTGACTGTCCCCAAGGCGAGCATCTGGCAGAGGGGACCCCCACCTCGCTCCGGGCTGATGCAGCAGTCTCCGTGTGAGCCCCCCACCCGCCCCAGCCTGGGGTCCTGTCTAGGCTGCGGCTGGGACCCAGCACACGGGGAGACCGAGGTGTCCACGGAACATCTCCACGGGGCTCCCCTCCCCACATCTCACCGGCTCCCCCGGGGCACCCGAAGCCCCCTCCCCCACGGAATTCTGTGCGCTCTGAGCTGCTGCCTCCGTGGGGCCCCCGTGAGGAGGGTCTTGGACCAGAGGCTTGGCGCTCCTTCCCCTCTGAGCCACCTGGGGTGGGTGACAGCGGGGACTCCACCCCTCCCTGGTGGCCAGTGGCCACACAACTCGGGGGGCGGCTATGCTTGCTGTCTGCCTCCTCCCAGTTCCTTCCAGAACTTTCCAGAAGGCAACAAACTCTATGTCTTTCTTCCATTTGCTTCACAAAAGATGGTAAGGGTTTTGCAGGGATCGGAACATTCTCTTGGCTTGTCACACCCGTCATGCACGAGGAAGGGTCCCTCCCCAGAAGGGCACTGGTGGGTGCTGCGAGCTGGGCGGGGCCCTGGGAAGGCTGAACATGGTGAGGCCTTAGACAATGTGGGCAGCCCCACCGTGAGGTTGGACGGGCGCCCGTGTCTCTGGGGACAGAGCGATGGCCCTGCGCACAAGCTGGGACCCGGGAGTCAGGAAGGCCTTTGGTGCCCCCAGGCAACCTCCACACATCTAAGTATTGCATCCCTGGTGGGTCTCTTGAAGTCCAGAGAATCATTTCTGCGAAGACTAACATTTTATTTGCTCCAACCGAGTGAAGGGTCCCGTGGCTTCGTGGGGGGCCCGGGGCCACCGGCAGAGCCGAGGCTGGTGCTGCAGCCATGGGGCAGCGCGGAGCCTCAACCGCCGGGAAAGACACGGGGCTTCTGTGATTTCGTTCGTCTCAGGACAGGCCCTGGGGCCCCGCCTGCGCTGGGGCGTGTGGCGACCGCCTACTGCAGGAAGGCCCGCAGGAAGTCGTTGTAGGGGACCCGGGAGGACAGCGTCCTGTCGTAGTACTGCAGGACGTGGAAGAGCTCCTCCTCCGAGAGGCCGATGCCATGCTGCCTCAGGACCTGCCGGACAGGGGCCCGCTGCTGTCGTGACACTCCGGGACGCAGGCCACCCGCGAAGGGCTGGGACGCGCCCGCCTCTCCGCTGAGCCTGACCGGTCCACCTCCAAAGCCGCCCCAAGCAGCCCTCTCCCTCGGTGCACATCCCCCTCCCTCTCTTTCCCTCTTCCCCCACTTCCCCCCTTCCCTCCCGCCTCCTGTCTCCTCTGCGCTCACCCTCCAAGGGCCAGAGTGTGCACCGTGGGTGTGAAAATGGAAGACTCTTCCGGTCCAGTGAAGGCGCTGGTTCTCCCCACCAGCCCTCCCAGAACCGGAGGTGAATGACCCTTGCCTCCCTGCAGGGCAGTGAGGCTGGTCAAGGCGTTCAGACAAGGCATGGACAGAGAGTAGAGGGCTGGAGGGGAGACCTGGCCACAGGGCCTTAACTAGGGCGGGGGAGGAGGGCAGGGCAGCAGGTACAGGGCGTGGTGGACCCCACAGCACCACGGCCCTCAGCAGAGCTAGCTGCCCACGCACCAGCAGCGGCCCCTCCCTCCTCAGTGAGCAGACCCCTGGTCCCCTTCTAGCTAGAAGGTGACACCTCTCAGCCTCTTCTGGAGCCAGGTACGTCCTGGCCGGTGAAACCTAAGTGAGAATGTGATGTGGGACTTCAGGTGTCTGCCCCTTCTCTCTCCTCCTTTTCTCTGCTGCCAGGATTATGGAAGCGGTGCTGGAGCCCCAGCAGCCACCACACATAATGAGGCTACCTTCTGGAAGGAAGCCAGGTGCTGAGGATGGTAGAGTGAAAACAATGACGTCCCCAGGGACTCTCCGGCACCGTGCTCGCACTGACTTCCTACCTTGTGGCTTGTTTTATATGAGAGACAGACTTCCATTTTGTTTCTGCGGCCAGGCCCCCCTGTCACCAGCAGCTGAGACAGATCCTAATAGATGGGTTCCCTCTTAAGTAAATGTGAAGACTAACTTATAACTTAATTTCCTCTCTATGCTTTGGGTGGTAATTTCTTCCTAAGAGGGGACTAGAATGGGGGCTGGAGGGGCAGCGGGTGACGGGCCCCACCTGCGGGGCTGAGGGCTGGGAGCAGCCAAGGGGGCTGAGCCTGGGTGTCTTGGGGGGGGGTCCCCGGCACCCGGCTGGTCTCTGACTCTGGCTTTGCTGGGGCCCGTCTGCCCTTCCAGCCCTCCCCTCCCTCTGCCATTCCCCGAGTTCCTGGGCCACACTCGGGACCCCACCCGCTCCCTTCCTCACTGTGCAGGAGACTGAAGGCAGCCGGGGGCTGAGAGCTGACCTGAGCCCGAAGTGAAGACAGTGTGAACTGGAGAGCCGCCTGGGGGCCCCTGAGGGCAGGTGAGCCCGGGGGCTGCAGGGACCGGCCCTCCTCCTTCCCGCAGCAGCCCTGTCCGCCCACCCACGGCCGACCGTCTTCCCGACTTAAACAAAGAGGGTTTTAAAAACATTTTTTTTAGTTGAAGCAGAGATGAACCTCAGGGATCATTTTTTTGTTAAGTGCATTTTGAGGTCAAAACCCTTTTCGTCTGTCTGATGTTGTGACTGCTTTTTTTTTTTTTTTTTACTGTAATAGGTGATTCTGAATCTAATGTTTGCACCTCAATTATTTGCTGGACCTGATTTGTTTGGATCTCACTGGCTGGGCCGGGATGGAGAAAGGGGTAGGGAGTGGGGGCCGGAATCCACTAACTCAACAAGTTCTCCATGATTCTGAAAGCGGAGTTTCGACTCTCGCCCTTGGGGGTGGCCTTGTCTTTGGTCTGGGAGGAAGGCGTCCGAGGGCCTGCAGGGCAAGCAGACCCTGGAGCCAAGGTTGCGGCCTTCGGTCACCGGCCTGCTGGCGGCGAGGGGCACCACCTTGTGCCCCCAGAGTGCTGTGCGTTCTCGTGGACACGTCAAAGCCACCGGACTCAGGCCGCAGAGGAGCGGCCGGGCCGATGGGGACGTGACCGGCCCTCGGGAAGCGGTGTTGGGCTCTGGGACCACAGCTGGGGCCCTGCTTTATTTAGCCCCTCCCCGTGGCTGTCCTGCTCTGTGGGTCTCGTGGGGCAGACCCTCCCCCGCCCCCATGGAACCAGTCTGGGCCCCAAGGAGCAGGGGCACCTGGAGTGGTGACCTGAGCCCTCCCCTTGTGTCCCCACAGGGTTCTAGAAACCTTCAGGGAGGAGGACCCGGGGTCTGCAGGTGCGGGGCAGGTGGACTTCGCCCTGATAACTTGGGGGTCCCGAGGAAGTGAGGTCCGGGACAGCGTTCGCACCCGGGCCTCTGCCGGAGGGAGTTGGGGGTCTTCGTCTTGGTCTTCTGGCCACTGGCGTTTGGCCACCGCTCCCTGTTCAGACACAAGGGACCCCCAGGAGCTGAGCTCACCTTCCGGAAGTCAGCCACGCTTAAGAACCCCGTCTGGCCCTCATCGTAGGCTTTGAAGGTGCGCCGCATCGGCCTCCAGCAGTGCATGATTTTGGGCTGGATCCGCAGCAAAGCCAAGTAAAAGGCAGAAGTCTTAGCACCGGCTTCTTTCTGGGGGAGAAAAAACCCACAAAAACTGAGAGGAGGTGAGGAAGGAGCACTGGAATGAGCGGCGTGGGGTAGACAGGCACTGCCCCGCGGCCTTAGCCCTAGCTCTGCCCATGCTCAGCCCTCCCTCGGGCTCCCCACCCCTACTCCCCTCTAGAATGGGGCCCGCAGGCCGACTCGGAGCAGTAATGGCAGACCAGTAACCCTGCTGTCTGCACGAGTCCCTCCCAGCCCCCACCCCACCCCCACCTCCTCCAATCCCGGAGGAAGGTCCCTCTCTTGACCCCCGGCATCTCCAGGATTGGGAAACATCACTCCAGGACGCAAGTGGCAGGGTCAGGGCTGTTCCGGGCTCTGTTCCTCCCAGGGGATGGAGGAGAGAGAGGGCCTGATGGAGGTAGCTGGCCGATTTTGAAATAGTTTGAAGGAAAAAGAGATTTCAGACTGGGTCTTCTAGTAGGTTATTATAACGAACAGAGTTTTTAAAAAAATTACAAGGTTGTAATTATATCTTGTAATTAGATAGTACACTACCCTGCGATTATTTCATTTAGGTGCTATTAGATAGAAAACAAGATATTCTAGTGCGATTTCGCCCCAACGCATGTCTGAGTATCACAGAGGTGAACTGTAGGCAATAACGTGGAACACATTTTGGGAAAGTTTAATTTTAACACGGCATTACATAAAACCAATTAGTGCAAAGTTAAATTGCTTTCAATTTTTACATCATTTAGCACCTATGATGGAGACTCACCAGATACCCTATAGCTTTCAATTAGCTGCCAATTTACCCAATCTGCTGATCTGCTCTATCTAGAAAAAGAAAGCACGCTATGCTTGCCTGCTCCTCCCACACCCGTGCCCGATCCGGGGAGGGCGTCTCCCATCCTTGCTCAGTTCAGCCAATCCCCCCGGAAGGCCTCTGCCCCAGGCCCGGCGTGGCCCCAAAGCAGAGTCCAGGGCCCTTCCCCAGAGGGGTGTCCCGGCTGGCCTGAGCACCTTACTTGTGTGGTGGGGGCCTTGGCAGCCTGCAGGGGGGACGGGACTGGAGCAAGCCACCAGGGCCAGGCGGGGCTGGCCGTGCTCTTTCCTAGGAAGGGTCACAGGGGAGAAGTCTCCTGCCGTCACTCACGTGCAGAGCAGGACGGGATGGAAGGCAGGGCCCTTTCTGAACCTCAGAGTGGCAGCTGTGGTCCGTCGGGGTGTGAAGCAGAACTGGGGGTGGGGGAGAGCACACAGGACATGTGCGGGACATCGGCGCATCCTGGAGCACCTGTCACTTCACCAGCCACAATCTCGGGGCCTGACACTCGGGGACCTATGAGTGCCCGGCACCTGGGTGTGGATGGGCTGGTGGGTCTGGAGGCAGTGTCTCCGTACAGGGCAGGGATCAGAAGGGCGAGCCCTTTGAAGGCCTTAGAACCCAGCAGATCTCGCTTCCAGAAGGGGAAACTGAGGCCAGGAGAGGCAGAGGAAGGCCAGCGCCGGCAGGGACCTGGCAGGCGGTGCGGCCTCCACCGTCCTCCGCCTGTGCTCCTGGGTCCCATGGCGATCTGGAGATGACAGCCAGACCTTTCTCTGCTCACAGCAGAACTGAGCTTAGAAAAACAAGTGTCTCCATGATAACGTTTCTTCACCTGATTTTGCACAAAACTACCTACAAATTTCACTGCACAGAAGCAAGGGATCAACTCTGTTTGCTGCGCTGGCCTGTCAGGGCCCTGCTGCTGCCGGGCTCGGGCGGGGACTGGCGGGGACTGGCCGGGTCCGCCGCCCACCCCGGTCCCTGCGCCGCCCACCCCGGTCCCTGCGCCGAGTCCTCAGGGGCCCCGGCCAGCTGTTCGTTCCCCACAAACAGCTGGCCACACTCGACGCGTCCTTTAGCTCAACATAATCAACATAACGTAATTCGACATTACAGATGATGGAGTTTGAGCAGGAGAAAGTTGTGTTTTTTTCTTCATGCTTTGGAAAGACTGGAGAGAGGCGAGTCCGTGAGGACACTGGTCGGACTGTGTGTGGGTGAGAGTCACAAAGTTTACAAACCATTGAGAACAATGGCGAAAATCTGCCAACCGCTATTTAAGCATCTTTAGGTTCTCATCCACTTAAAAAAAAAATAAGGAAGAAGACTGTGGGCAGTGCATTGTGGGTGCAGCTCACACGGAAAGACGCTGAGTCTCCAACCTCTACCCCCGTGCACGGAGGCGAGGTCTGGCCTGCTTCGGAGGGTTGATGAATGAACACGCTTTGACGTGGCAGTTAAAAATGTGTCACTTTGCTGTGACCCCCCCACCCCTGAGCTCCCCCCCCAGCTTTGTCTTTTCTGTTGACTGATCACGGTTCCCTGTGTGGTGTATGAACCCCTGGCCGCTCCTGTTCGCCACACAGATGTCTCCAGGGGTGGAGGAAAGAGCCACCGTAATGGGGCATCTGCCACCCCAGGGAGTCTGAGGACCCGAGATCCGGGTCACTGGTTCCCAGCCTTGGGTCTCCAGGCCCGTATGGAGCCCCAGAAGGAGAGAGAGAACATCTCTGAATCGTTTCCAAGAGAGCAAATTCTGAGCGGTTTGCAAGGTTCTCGAAGCCTTGGTGCCGGCCTTACCTTCAGCTGCACCTCTGGCCGCCCAGGCATGGGCTCCTCCCAGCTCGCCGGGCAGACCCTGGTGGGCGTGTGCTCACCTGAAAAGTGCCCGGCACCATGCAGGCCTTTAAGTAATGGAGGAGAAGGGGCAGCAAAGAATCGCGTGACAAGTGTATACACACACGCCTTACACGTGTGCAAACACCGGCCACATAAGCATCACACAGACACATGACACATGTACACGCACGTGTCATGTGAGTTACGTGTCATCTGTGTATATCATCCCCTGTGATCTACACACATCACATCCATCATACACAGATACGCGTACAGAGAAGATGTCAGCCAGTTTTCTGGGTCCGCGTGGAGATGGCAGTGACGCTGGGGACGTCTGACAAGTGGGTCCTCACTGGCCATCGGCCCCTCCTGGAGTCTCTGTGTCCACAGCATCCATCTTTTCTTTTCTTTTTTTTT
Organism: Helogale parvula; assembly: GCA_004023845.1. Lineage (NCBI taxonomy): Eukaryota > Metazoa > Chordata > Mammalia > Carnivora > Herpestidae > Helogale > Helogale parvula. The sequence goes on along the minus strand of PJEM01013451.1, from coordinate 20,339 downwards.
AAGTTTAATAAACATTTAAAACATTTTTTAAAAAGGGGGGGCCTTGGTGGCTCAGTCGGTTAAGCGTCCGACTTCGGCTCAGGTCATGATCTCTCGATTTGTGAGTTTGAGCCCTGTGTTGGGCTCTGTGCTGACAGCTCGGAGCCTGGCTTCGGACTCTGTGTCTCCCTCTCTCTGCCCCTCCCCTGCTTGTGCTCTGTCTCTTTCAAAAATAAACATTTTTAAAATGTTTAAGTTTATTTATTTTGAGACAGGAGGTAGGGGCAGAGAGAGGAGTGAGGGAGAACCCCAAGCAGGCTCCTTACGCTCAGTGCAGACCCCCACACGGGGCTCGAACTCACGAACCACATGAGATCATGACCTGAGCTGAAATCCAGGGTCAGATACTTAACCAACTGAGCAGCCCAGGCGCCCCGCGTCCACCATCTCTGTGGACTGAGGACGAACGGAGACAGAGGAACGGCCCAGACCCTCACGCTTTCTGAGAGCGAGTGTACGTACCATCCTGTGAGCGTTCTGAATCTGCATCCTCTGCGTCGGGGACGGTTCCTTCGCCTCCAGCAGCAGGACACAGCTCTGAATGAAGTCACAGTAGGCAAACCTCCCGTTGTTCTTTAAGTCGTACTTTGCGACGAGCTGCTGACTTTCCTCTTTGCTTATGTCCAGAGGGAACTTCTCCACGAGGGCTAGAGACAGAAACGCCAGTTCAGGTGGTGCAGACACCTGAAATCGTTTGTTCACGCACACGCTCGTGTGTCTCTTGTGGAGATGCTGTCTCTGCCGCAGGCCCTGGCTTGGGTCCTCGCTCACGGCTCACGATGGGTGGCCGGACAGAGACGGAAGCAGACGGGCACACAGTGAGCAAAGTGTGGCGGGGGGAGGGGGGGAGGGGTGTCCCCACCATCCATGGCTGCTGTGGTCCGGGCAGGATGGACAGAGCGCTGTGGGGGCCGTGGTGAGGAGACCCGAGAGAGTGGGGTCCAGGGGGGAATTCCTCACACGAGGCCCGGAGCGGCCGGAGCAGAGCCTCAGAGCTAGGGCAGGGCTGGGGACGTGCAGGGCCGTGGGCCTGGCAGGGGCGCAGATGTGGCTCCCTGACCGGGTACTTCTCAAGCCTCAAGAGTTTGCCAGACTGCAGGAATTTACACATTGTGTCTTCATTCCAGTAACGACCTAACACACATAAAACCTGGACCACCCGTGAGAGACAGGCACCACGCGCTTTCGGGGTCCGGGCATGGCTCTCCGGGTAGGATGGTGTCGGTGCCACCTGGACCCCCGGGGCTGCCGACGGGGCACACGGCGGCGTCAGTGCATCGGCGCTCACGCCCATCTTGCACTAGCGCTTGCGTTCACTTCCTCACCAGCTATGAAGCTAAAACTTCTTTTGGAGCAAAGACTCTTATTCAGAAGGAGGTGCCACCCGCGTATGCCGGGCAGGGTGGGGCTGGGCTGGGAGCCCGCGAGAGTGGCCTGAAAATGCCTTTGCCCCTCCGACTTGCAGGAGGTCAGCAGCAGGGCCCAGAAAATACAGAGTGACTGCTGAGAATTAACAAGTATATTTTTTTGCAGAATTGGATTTGGGCTGTGCTACTCCAGTCGGACAGGCTGAGCAGAATAAGAGTTGGTGGCTTCGATGGGTTCACAGCTAAAAACTAAACACAGCACCGAGGCCGCCGGCAGGGCCAGCTGAGGTTTGTGGTCTCAGTCAAGAGGATGGACTAAAACGCAGGTGGAGGTCGAACATGCGTGGGAACCGACATTGCCGATTTTGTTTCAGTGAAGCATGTCACCTGAACCCAGTGGAGCAACGTTAGATTATCGGTGACGTCAGATTTTATATTTCATTTCTAAGGGGCTACTTTTTGTAGGAGCTGTTCGCTTAAGAGAGTTTACACGGGTTTTGTCTGCACACTGGTAAGCCATGACGGTCGTAAAAGTGATTTATATTGATACTGGAGGTTCTCAAGAAAAACATTTTCCTTGAAAAGGGATCTAAAGATTAGGCAAGAGGAGAGGGGTTCTGGCGGGGGCGACAAGGTCACATTGGCCCCCCTCTAATGTACCGTGTTGCAAACACAAGACACAACCATTAGCACAAGTGTAAATCCAACTGATGGAACTTGAACAGCTTATCAAAGTGACACGTCGTGGGAACGGATCATCGGGGCAGAGGGGACGTGGCGGGGGAGGGGGTGGGCCTGTGTGTCCCCGGCCACCACCCTCCTCCACCTGTCCCACCCTGGAGCTCTCCAAGGCTGTTAACAGAGACCACAACCAAGTCGGTGGTTTCTAACGCAGAGAGTCCCGGCTTGCCGACTTGGTCTCGCGGGGACGAACGTGCCCTGCGGCCGGCTGAGAGGCGGTAGGAATTCTTCTTTTTTTCTAAATGTAATTTGTCGTCAAGTTGGCTAACACGCAGTGTGCCCGGTGTGCCCTTGGTTTTGGGGGTAGATTCCTGTGACTCGTCGCTTACATACAACACCCAGGGCTCGTCCAGCAGGTGCCGTCCTCAGCGCCCATCCCCCGTGTCCCCTCCCCCACCCCATTCACCCTCAGTTTGTTCTCCTATTTAACGGGCAGCCCGCCCGCTCCCGATGGACTGGTGCCGGCAGGCGCCCCCGGTGTGAGGACGCACCCAGGAACTCGGCCGCGGCAATCTCCCCCTGCTTGGCCATGTCCCTCTCCTGGCATTCTCTCAGCAAGTCCCGCCAACAGCCCTGAATGCTCTTCCGGAGCTTGCTGTCTGTGGGCTCACAGCTCTGCGAGGGCGGAGTGTCCGGGGCCGTGCGTCCACCGGCCGGGGTCTAGGGAGAAAGAGAGAAGAGGAAGTGCTCTTCCAGAGTGAGATTCGAAACGGGAGTAATGATACAAACTATTATCAACAGGACTCGGATTGGGGTTCACAATTTCGCCGGCAGGATTAGCTCAGAAATAAGGGAAAAGCAAAGTCTAGATGGTAATTCAGCTTCTCTTTCCATCAGGGGGCCGTATTTGTGCCAAAACACTGTAACCAACGTAGTTCTGGAAATAAACATATAGCCAAGATTCAAGTATAAGGATATGGTATTTAAATTATTAATTTCCGGTGTGTGTGTATGTGTGTGTGTGTAGTGACAATGACATATTTTTCATCAGAGGAAGAACCTTATCAAAGAAAGGGAATCACCCGTCATTTTCATGAGCGTCCAGTCCTGCTCTCCCTTCCAGAATGTCCTATATTGTGAAATCACGTGGACCAAGTATCAGGCTGCCCATCTCACTGCATTTTCCGTTTAAATACGGGGAATGAACTGAATGTAGCCTGGGCATTGCCCCAAACACGTCCTAGGGTCACCTAACAGAGTCGTGAACTGGGGGCGCCCGGGGGGGCTCGGTCGGTTAAGCGTCTGACTTTGGTTCAGGTCATGAGTTCGAGCCCCTCATCAGGCTGATGGTTGTCAGCACGAAGCCTGCTTTGGGTCCTCTCTTTCTCAAAAATTAAATAAACATTAGAATAAAAGTCTAATATAGGAGCAAACTCCATGGAATTCCTGGTCTTTCTCCCAAATCCTGTGCCACCTGAGCCTTCCCCATCTGGGTCGACTTCTCCTGGGTGTTCAAGTCAAACCCTCAGAAGCCGTCCTGGACTCGCTCCCCCTCACCCCCACACCTGATCCGCTGCAAAATCCTGTTGGCTCTGCCTGACTGCGGGCCACCGGCTCCCCACTGCCCACCCTGCTCGGTCGGAGCCACCAGGCCTCTCCCCTGGATCCCTTCTGCCGCCCCTCCAGCACCCACCCCACCCATAGCCTCCGTGCGACACACACAACCCACAGGAGGCTTTTTAAAGGCGCTGCCGCCCATGTGACCCCCCCCCTGCTTAAACACCCACAAGGGCTCCGTCCCCGGGAGTGAAAGCCAGAGTCCCCCCCATTGCCCGCCCGTCCCCCGCCAGCGTGGCAGCCTGGATAGATCCTCAGACGTGCAGCCGCCCTCTTACAGTTCTGGAGGCCGGAAACTTGCAGTCGGTCCTCCTGCTAAACCCAAGGCGTCAGGAAGACTGTGTTTTTTTCTGACGTTCTAAGAGAAGATCAGTTTCTTCCCTTTTCTGGCATCAAGAGGTGCCTCCATTCCTGAGCCTGTGACCCCTTCCTGCACCTTCCAAGTCAGTAGCGGCAGTGACTTTCTCAAGTGGCGTCTCTCTGACACTGACCTTCTGCCTCTGCAGCCCCCATTTGTGGCCCCTTGCGCTGTGGCGTGAGCCCACGCCAAGCCGGCTGGTTAGCCCCTTCAGTTCCACCTGCAACCCTGGTCCCCCCGCGCCATGTGAGGTGACATATTACAGGCCCCAGAGATTAGGGCGCGGACGTCTTTGGGGTGCTCCTGACCCCACCTCTTTCACTCTGCTCTACTCAGGACCTTCAGCTTGCTTACTGTACGTGCCCATCAGCCCCGACTAGAACTAAACTCCGCTAGGGCAGGCACCTTGGCTCACGCTCAGCTCTAGAAAAGACCCAGCACGTAGTGGGGGTGCAATAAATTATGCACCTGGCTGGGATCCTCTCGACCACCTTCCTCGGGGGGGGGGAGGGTGCTCCCACCCTGCTTGCAGATGAGGCAACAGCCCGGTGAGGCCGCCCCTTCCTGCACCCCAGGCCCAGGGCCAGGGCTGCAGAGGTAGACAGGCCTGGGTTGGAAATTAGGTCTCTCTGTGTCTAAGGGAGGGACGCTGAGCACATTGGGGCACCTGTTAGAGCCTCGTATCTTCAATCGTAAAACGGGTGTGACGACACCTTGCAGTTGGGCACACGACAGGGCCCTTGAACCCAGCGGATGCCCACCATGGGGCGTGCACCTTCCTGCCCAATGAATGCCCAGCTCGCTGGCATCGGAGTCTTCTGTCCCCGTTTCCTGCCCCCAATCCTCCTTATCCCTCCTCCCCCTCCCCCCTGCCTCCTCCCACCCTCCCCTCCCCTAACCCTTTCCCATACCTCCCTCTCCGCTCCAGGCAGGTGAATCCTAAGGACCCACCTGGGGTTCTCTCCTGTGTCCCCACCCCAGGCCCGCCCTGTGGCACCTTCTCGGTCACCTGCCCCTTGGGCACTGTAGGCCGCTCAGGCCCGCTGGGGTTTGGGGGTCAGGGGACCCGGTGCCCTGTGGCACTGCGAGACGGGGACTCACACTGGGGGGGCTCTGCGTTTTCAGCCCTGCTTTGAGGTCGTGAGTGGGCGATGCTGAAGCTGTGGACCTGCTTCTCTCCGTGACTTCGGGAACACTGCTGCCTCGCTGGGCTTTGGCCGAGCCGCCGGAGGCTGGCGGTGTGGCCCCTCTCCTGGAGCCGAACACGCTCAGGAAGTCCAGGTACTTGAGCCTGCCCTTGGCGTTGACCGGCATCTCGCTCCACAGTCTGTCAAACTGGCAAAGAAGCAGAAGTCGTTCCCAGGGTTAGTGGGCAAGCCCCGCGGGGTCCCCCGTGGCGCCCGTGAGAGCGGATGGAAGCTGGGGGCGCCAGCGCTCACGTCGGCAGGGGGCCGAGGCCCGTGGCAATGAAAACAAACCGAAAAAGAAAAAGAAAAACAAATCCCGCTCGGCCTCTACTTGACGGAGGCGTCCATAAGACAGGAGAAGCAAAGATGAGGATTATTCACGGCTTCTGCAGGACATTTTTACATTGAATTGGGCCCTCAGTGAGCCGTTGAACACCATTAACTGTTGTGATTAGTCACAGAGCCTGAGCCCCAGTCTGCGGGAACAGTTTGGGAGAAACAAATCAAGGCCCTGGCCCACCTCGGTCCCGGGGAAGCCTGGCCGGGCTCGTGTCTCCTCCTCGCGGGCGCCTGGGTTCTGCCAACAGCTGGCCGGGCACCCCGCCCTCAGCCGCTGCGGTCACAGCCAGGTGCCCGTCCCGGAAGGGCCCGCCCTGTGCGCTCATGAGCTGGAGAGGGGGGTGTCTGGGAAACCAGAGAGACGTCACTGGCCGTGTCGGGACCACACGGGTAGAGCAAAACGGCTCCAGCATCCTAAATGAGCCGCTGCAGATGACTGCGGGCTTTTGGGGGGCTAAGACGGGGGCAGCTTATTCAGAACCAGGGGGGCCCAGCCTCCAGCGCCCACTAGGGGATCGCGTTCCCCTCCGT
>PJEM01013451.1:0-14120 GCA_004023845.1 Helogale parvula | reverse complement strand
AGTGGATGGTGCCGTGTACGTACGGTTCAACGTCGCTCATGACGTATGTAGATGCGTGTTGCTTTAACTGTGATCGACGGGGTGAGACTGGTCAGTAGATAGGAAGCGAGAGACCTTGAGCAAGTGACCACGTGGTCTCAGACAGACCCCCCCCCCCATCCCCAATGGTGGCCATCCTGCCACCTGTCACCTGTCTCCCTCCAGGAAAGTCCTCCCAACCCCTGGGCACATGCCTGGTGCTCTTCTCTACCTTCCCACCTTGTGCCGAAGCCATCTCTGCAGGTGGCATCCACCCTCCCGGTCCTGCAGCTCTCTGAGGGGCGCCTGAGATTCGTCTTGAGATGCTGATGCCCGTGTGTCTCCCGAAGCGGCCGGCACACGGCAGGTGCTCTAGAAATGTCTGCTCAACTAAAAAGTCCTAAAAACCTCCCCTAAGACTGATCAGACAACGGTAAGACCCTTTACAAGGGACAGACGGTCCTGGGCCATATTGTAATCACATTCATCATGAAGGCTTCAAGGAAGCAGAGCAGGGTGTGGCCTGCGGGAGGAAGTGGGCGCTCCTGTGTTAGGACAATGGGGAGGAGGGGGGAGGAAGGTCATATTATCAAGGGTAGATACAAAGAAGGATGCGAATGTTAAGGAGGCAAAGTAAACCCGGAGCACGGGAGTGAGGACGTTCATGAAACCACTAAGGACAACAGTGGTGTCTCATGTCCCGGCAGACGGGGCGGAGACTGGCCGACACCTCATTGAATCTCTGGGGCAAATGAAGTCCAGGAGGGGTCTCGGGAACCCTCTCTTCCTAAACAGGAGCCTCACCACAGAGGGCAGGAGGAACTTGGCCAGGGGGACATGGAAGGGGGGAGGGTGGGAAGTGCCCACGCGCAGCCTCTCGGTCCTGCCAGATGGCCCCCCAGACGCTGCCGGCGCCTACAGACGCAGCGCAGGATGGAGGCTGCTCGGGCTGTGGGGATGGGAGAGGCGTCCAGAAGGCTGGACGCAGGACACAAGTGACTCCACCCTGTGGGCGGGGCGAGAGACGCAGGTAAGATTCTGGTGGTTCGAGCAAGTTGAAAGCGAGTAAGTTTCCACGTCCTGGTGGCAGGAGGTGCGTTCCCGACACGGCCCCCTCAAAAGTAGCAGCCACTGCCTCCCAAGCAAGGAGGTACAAATCTCTGACTTCGGGTTCCCCTCCGGCGGTGCGGCAAGCGGCCCGAGAACGCCGCTCCCATCCCACCAGCGAGAGAAAGCCGAGCACCCACAGAGCCAGAAGCGTCCGGGGCGCCTGGGGGGCTCAGTCAGTTAAGCGTCCAGCTTCAGCTCAGGTCATGATCTCACTGTTTGTGGGTTCGAGCCCCACGTCAGGTTCTGTGCTGACAGCTCAGAGCCTGGAGCCTGCTTCTGATTCTGTGTCTCCCTCTCTCTCTCTCTCTGACTCTCCCCTGCTCATGCTGTGTCTCCCTCTCTCTCTGACTCTCCCCTGCTCATGCTGTGTCTCCCTCTCTCTCTGACTCTCCCCTGCTCATGCTGTGTCTCTCTTTCTCTCTAAAAGAAATAAAAACAGTAAAAAACAATTTAAAAAAATACTCCTTACATCTCTGTCTCGACTCTTCTTTACATGACGTCTGGCTTTCGATAAAAAGAAAAGAAACTGAGTCGCACCAACAAAAGATGAACTGACCCATTGCCAAGAGATGCAGCAATCACCCGACAGGCCCCCTCTGTGGGGTCGCCAGACGAGGACTTGAGGACAGCTGTGGTTAATGTGTCAGTGGAGCGAGCAGAAGAGGTGTGTAACATGCATGAACAGATGGGGAAGCAGAGACGCAGAAACTAGTTTCTAAAAACGCACTGTCCTGGGGCGCCCGGGGGGCTCAGTCGGTTAAGAGTCTGACTTCGGCTCAGGTAATGCTCTCCTGGTTCATGGGTTCGAGCCCTGTGTTGGACTCTGTGCTGATGGTGCTGCTTGGGAGGGTCTCTCTTTCTCCCTCCCTCCCCCACTTGCTCTCTCTCTCTCTCTCTCAAAATAAAAAGAAAAATGCACTCTCTTGTTTACGAAGGGGGACATTGGGGAAATCGGACTGGATAGAAACGGAGCCATGACGTCAGAGGCCGGCGGGTGTGTGGCCCACGGGAGCCACGTGAGTTACAGGCAGGGGGCACGGCACCCTCCCAGGAACAGGGACGGGATGCCCCGCGGGGGGTGGGCAAGGAGAGCCAAGCCCCCAACCTGTAACTGAGGTGGAAACAGAGGCAGCCAGGCAGAGCTGGGACTGGTCTGTGCTGCTAATGGGCACAGACTTTGTAGAGCCACCGAGGACGAGACCCCGAGGCCAAGCGGGGAGGCGTCCAGCCCCCAGGACCAGGGTGGGCCACGGAGAACTGCCGGCTGCGCGCCGTGTGGAAGGGCCACACCGGGCCAGCTCCGTGTGGAGGCGTCAGGGACCTGGAACAGCCTCCTGGCTGGTCCCTCCTCCTCCCGTGTCTGGTGGGGGGCCGGAGAAGGGAACTTTCTTCCTCTTGGGGATCTGGCGCCCGTAGAAAGCATGCGCAAGCTAGCAGATACCAGCACCAAGCGACGCTGGAAGACAGTTCAGCGCTCTCTTGGCAGCATCGGGGAGGAAAACCTCGGGGACAGAATCCTGTCCCCAAACTATCTCCTAGGAATGAGGGTGAAGCGAGTGAATGTGTACTTGGTGGAAGAAGCCTGAATGGGAGGCAGGAGCGGATGGCAGATGGGGGTGCGGGCGGAGACCCAGGAGACCCCAACATCCCCCCGGTCCCCCATCCCTAGCACCCCACTTCTGTCCACGGCTCCTTTGGACTTGGGGCTCCTGTGGTCCACTCACCCTTCCCCCGCACGCCCAACCTCCTCTGCCCCCAGGTTCCCAACCAGTGCTGCCTTCTCGGGGAGCCTTCCCTGACCGCCCTGCCCCAAACCTCCCTCCCACCGCCCTCGCTCCTACGTCCGGGGCCTCCCCGCGTTCATCCCCTTCCAACACGCACGTCCCACTTATTCTGCGTGCTGTCTCTCTGCCCCTAGAGAAGGGCAGACCACGGGGCAGGGTGTGTCTGCCATGCCTGCTGGCTCATCTAACTCAGCATGCTCACTGCTCCTGCTTCCGGAATGTTCCCTCCACCTGCACTGCTCTCTCCTGTCTCCTCTCGGTGGCAACTCCATGGCTCCAATGTCACGTCCTCAGGGAAACCGCTCTGACCCCTAGGCCCCCACGGCCGGCCCATCCTACAGGGAGGGGTTTGTAATGAGCTCAGGGGAAGCTGGGAGCTGGGCCTCCTTCGTGGCTCAGGACCCGGTGTCGCCACCTGGCACAGAGGGACCCCGAGAAGTGAAGGAGCAGGTGTGTGCTGCCTTCAGGCACTCAGTAAATCGGGAGACAGGCGGTGCAAGCGTGTCCTAGGAGCCAGGCTAGGGGATCCGAGCTCAGAGTGGAGGCGGGGAGGCCAGAGTGGGCGTGGCCAGTCCCACCAGCTACCGGTGGCGCCAGAAAAGGCTTCACTGGCTTCCAGTGAGCCCTGAAGGAGGAGCTGGTGTGGCGGAGGGGCTGAGCAGCCGGCTGGAGGGGAGGCATCTGGAGTTGAAGAGTGTCGTGCGCCCCATTCCACGGGGAAGGACGACGAAGCTCAGAGAGGTTGTGGAACTTGTCCAAGGTCACACAGCTGGACAAGCACAGAAGCAGAACTCACACCCCAGCCCGCCTGCCCGAAAGGCTGTGGTTCTTTGCCGGTGTTCTTGTCTCCTGGAGATGGCTCCTTAAGAAACACCACTCCTGAAGGGCGCCCCAGGGGCTCAGTCATTTAAGCGCCTGACTCTTGATTTCAGCTCAGGTCATGATCCCACAGTTCCTGAGATCAGATTGAGCCCCATGTCGGGCTCTGCCCTGACGGCACAGAATCTGCTCTGTCTCTGCCTCCTTACATCTTCCATTTCTCTTTCTCTCTCTCTCAAAAATAAATAAGAAAAAAGAAAAAAGAAACACCACACCTGAAATGCTCAGAAATGTTTGATGCTTCCTTTCCCTAAGGTGCTGCAAATATGGCTAAATCGTCATACAACCGTCCAGACTGATCCAAACTGCCTGCCCAGGAGGGGGCTCTGCACCTCTGTCTCCTTCAGCGATATCCAGGCGGATCCAGTTCCCACGGCCTTTACAACACGCTTTCTGCAGAGCCGCAAAGACCCATCGGTTTCCACCTCCACCTGCTCAGAAAGCCGCTCTCCTTTTCTGAAAGGTTAATTACACCGGAAGTTTTCAAAAGATGTGCCACAGCCCTGCTTACAGAGCTCGGAAACTCGAGAAAGCTGACCTCTCAGATTCGTGATGGCTGGATGCTTTCTTAGGATGAGTCCGTTTTTATAAGACATGAGATATACACTCGGATGCTGGTGCACACCGCTGGAACCGTTCCAGAACCTTCGGGGGACCCTTCTGAATAGTGGCAGTTGGGGTCCAGACACGTTAAGGAGCCAAACTACTTCTGTGTCTCCCTGTATCGGACGTCGTGCCATTGAACCAAGAAGGTCATGGCTCATGAGTCACACAAGGGTCTCCGAGGCTTTTGCTTCCTGTTTTCCAGTCTGCATCCAGAAGCTTCCTTTTCAAATAGCACACACGTTTTGCTAATCATCACCCAACTGAAACCACCATACCTATGCCAGACTTTGATGCCCTCGGTGACGCAGACCATATTTGAGATGTGTCTGTGTATTTTTAAAAGGCAGTATTTAACAAAAATTTTAAATTAATAAAAATTTTTCTTAATTAAGTCTTTGACTTTGTTTCAGAGGTGGGGGGTGGGGGCTGGACATCCCACGGACGCTGATGCTTTCTTAGTGGACAATTAAAATCAAATTCTCTGTTACAAATGTCACATTTGCCAGCCTGTCATTCATTTATATCTCTAATTAGAGTAAAAGTTTACTCATTTAATGAAATGAAAAATCTTTATTAGCAAAACTCGAGTTAGTTCACCCCACAGAATCGTAAATGCGGCTGGATTAATTGTAAAGGTCTCCATCGCTTATAGTAACGGAGACAAGCATTTGCAAATAGCGATTTCGCTCAGCCCTGATCTACGAGACAGAGCTGGGGAAAAGCGCTTTAATTTGGCTTAGCAAAAATGATCCTAACGCTTTAAAAACATGATATTTTAGGAAAGTGAAATCTGATGCTCGAATTATTAATGAATTCGTTCTTTAGGGTGGTGAGGCCTGAGGCCTGAGAGGTGATGGGGTTCGAACCTGATCTCCCCTCTGTGTGAATACTCTTAGTTCCCATCCGGGCACCCCGAGAAAATGAGGCTGAGGGCAGAGCATCCCATCCTGGGAGGGGAGGTCACGTCTCCACCCGGGAGCGGCAGGAAGCCACCAGGGGCTGAGCCTGAGCTGAGCCAGAGGGAGGAGGGAGGTGGAGCACTCGCCGAAGTATTTTGGATTTCGGTTTGACCTGAGCTGCCCTGTGGCACTAGGGCACCGGCTTGCTTGCCACGTGGGGAGGGCTCCCAGCACTGTGTTTTCTGTCGGGGAGGGAGCCCTGCTTCCGTGCTTGGACCGTCAGGGCTCTGCGTCACCCCACTTGGCTGCTGGACGGTGGGGTGGAGAACATGGACACTAAACCCGCCACGCTGTCCACTCACCGGGACTTGCTGAGCACCTGCTCTGTGCCCGGCTCTGCTTTGGCATTTGGGCCACAGCGAGGAACAAGCCACCCAGGGAACTGTCCCCTGGCACTTGCATTTAGTGTTACTATTGACCGACGTCAGGAAACGGCAAGGCAGGTCCTCTGGGTACCATCTGGCCAGCCCTGGGAGCCCTGGGAGGCCACGGGGGGCCGAAGGATCCCAGGGCATCAGGCTGTCCGAGCTGAGAAGGGCACCGCTCGGGGGGTGAGGAGGAAGCCGCAGAGCAGCTCCTCTGGGGGTCCCGGGACGGGCAGGAGGGCCTCAGAGGGGGGGGCCTTGTCCAGCCTGCTGGGCGTATGTGAAGTGCTGGCGACAGACCCAGGGGGGGGTAGGGGGAGGGGAGGCAGGGGGCCGGAGGTCCAGAGCAACTCACAGGCTCGACGGTGCCCCGTTCAGGTGTGGGGGGAGACTGGCTGCCTGTGTGGGTGACACAAGCCCTGGGACTATCCAGGGGAGGAAGAGGCTGAGTGGTCGCTGGAGCCGAGTTTAATTTAGATTTAAAAAATAAGAGTGACCGGGGCCTTGGGTGGTTCAGTCAGTTAAGTATGCGAATCTTGATTTCAGCTCAGGTCCCAATCTCACGGTTTGTGAGATCAAGCCCCACATTGGGCTCTATGCCGACAGTGCAGAGCCTGCTCTCTCTCTCTCTCTCTCTCTCTCCCTCTGCCCCTCCCCTGCTTGCACACACACTCTCTCGCACATGCACACTCTGTCTCTCTCAATAAACTTAAATAAAATAAAAGTGACATAATTCGCACCCCCATCGAAAAGTTGCAAGTCCTACTTGCCAAACATAAAACTCCCTCAGTAAGATGGAAAACAAAGCAATAACACAACCCGGCCCTCAAGTTTTCAAGTATTTCAAAACCGCAAACAGTCCTAACCTGTCCGCGCCCTGGGAACGGCGGCCCACGCTCACACTGCGCTGCCGAGGACCAGGAGCCACACGCATCTCGTACCTGCTCATCCGTCAGCACCTGCACGTGGCGGGCACAGATGGCCCTGAATTCGTCCCTGGAGACGGTGTTCGTTTTCGTGGTGTCGAAGTTGTTGAACTCCTGAGCGATAGCAGGGTGGTGGGCGCCCACCGCCTGGTGGACCCGAGCCAGGAGCGCCTGGTGTGCTGCCTCCTTGGGAGCCGTGGGTGGGGGGCCCTGGGGCCTCTCCTTGGCCCACTCGGCAGCAGTCTGGGCAAAGCAGAAGGGAAGATTGATTCATTTAACAAATCATAAATCATCTTATGGCTCTGGGTCCCCGGGGAGCCCCAACCAGAGGTTCAGACTCGGCTGATGGGGACGCCGGGCTCACGGGCCACGGAAGAGGGAGCACAAGGGAGTCGGTGCCTCGGGGCAGGCAGCATGCAGAGTCGGCCCCGGGGAGGGCGGGCCTTTGTTCTCATCCATCCACTCACTCCGTCTGTCTTCTGGTCCATTTCACAAACACACAGCGAGTGTCTGCTCTGAGGTAGGGGACTGAACAGGGGGTACCTATCTGGATTGCTTTTATTCCCAGACATGATTGTAGTGGATTTATGCTTACTGCGGTCAGAATCTGAAAGGCGGATTTTGATGGCCGTTACTACACGAAGCTGCAGCACCACTGCCGGCTAAGTGCTCCCTAAAGCCCCCCACGTCCCAAGGCCCACAGGGATTTAGTTGTGGCGAGCGCAAAATTTGTGGGGTTGGAGGCCGAGGCGGGCAGAGGACCAGGTCCCCTGACCCCCAGCATTCTTAACCTCTCCCGGGTCCCCTGGGCGGGGCGCCTGGGGCGGGGCGCCTGGGGGCGGGGCATCAGGGCGCTGTCCATGGTACCTGGAGCCCTGAGGAAGGTCGAGCGGCAGCCTGGGCTCAGGGACCCCCTTCCGGAGGGAGGGGGAACGGGCTCTGGGGAAACAGGGTGGGACGAGGACCTTCTTGGTGCCTTCTTAGTGTACGTTTAGGCTCGTGTGCTGGTGAGAGGGCTGGGGCAAGGTGACAGGGAGGGGCCTGGGGAGGACCAGAGCTCACGGCTGCACATGCGGATGCCCGCACTGGGGGACCGACGGGTCAACAGGAATGGCAGACAAGGAAGTTACTCAGTGACTACCAGCAGACGCTGAGGTGACAAGGGTCTCTGTGTTCAGCCTGGGGCCAGTCAGGAGGACAGAACCGAGCTCGCAATGAAGCCTTGCAAGACCAAGGCTCAAAGGGCAGCTGCGTCCTGGGCCTCCTGGGAGGGGACAGTGCTCGGGAGGCAGAGTCCTCACATCCAGCTCCTTGCTCAATCAGAAAAAGGCCCCCCAAACCAGACCTGTGGCCCCTGTGTCAGCAGCTTGGCTCTTTGGGTTTGAGGAAGGGGTGAGGCTGAGGGATGGGAGGGGTGGGCCCCGCGAGAACCCATGGGTGAGGACGTGCGAGCGCTGTCCCCAGACCAGGGTGGACCCCGTCGTGCCCGTCAGCCATAGCAGCTCTGACGACGCACAGCGCTCCGCCGAGACCTTTACCAGATCTTCACGCTTAATCCCCCTAAATGGCCGTGTCTCATTTTCAGCAACACATGCGCACCTGCCGCAGCTAAGCACACGGCTCTTTCCCTAAACGCTCCAAGGGCTGCTGTGTTCAGATCGCAAAGGGAGCCGCCCCTGGCTCAGTCCACCTGCACACCTGTCGCTCCTTCGTGTCCTGCGAAGGACCGGCCCCAGGGGGACACAGCTGGAAAGGACATGGGTGGACAAGTCTAACGGGAAGGCGCTAGATGTGCTGGACTCTCCCTCTGATTCACTGCGTGGCCCTGCGCCAGCCGCCAGCCCCTTTAGCCTCGGGCTCCTGGTCTGTCAGGTAGAATAAGGGCTGGCATGTGAGGTGCTCTCTGAAAGCGCCGAGACACAAAGCCAACGGGAGAGAACTCCGCTTCTAGCAACAGGTGCGGAAGAGTTCTCACAGAGCGGATTACGCAATCTTAGGTTAATGTGGTTTCACTTCGGAGGAAACTGAGTCGTTTTTAAGCAAGATACAGATTCCTAAATTTAACTCGCGTATTAGAAAGGTCTCAATAGACAGGTAACCATAAAAGAAACTGAAGAAGCTGTTAAGAGATCTGCATCTATTATTAAAACGGGGCCAAGCCTAGCTGATTTTAAGGGCAAGCCGAATCGCACTTTTAAGCCATAGATCATTTTTACGTTAGTCAAATTATTCCAGAACATGGAAAGGAATACATAGTATTCCAACTGATTATATATCTCCCTAATACCAAAGTATGGTAAACACTTGAAATAAAAAAATATGAACCAACATAATTTATGGACATTAATATGAAGCTATTAAAACACTTTTAAAAAGACCATTAGACATATTTAGCACCAGTGTTTTTTTTTAAATAAAAAATCAATTAAGATTTATTCCAAGTATGAGAATCCTTCAAGAATTAACAAATCTGGGGACACCTGGGGGGCTCAGTCAGTTAAGCGTCCAACTTTGGACGAGGTCATGATCTCACAGTTTGCGTTCAAGCCCCGCATCAGGCTCTGTGCTGACAGCTCGGAGCCTGGAGCTGCTTCGGATTCTGTCTCCCTTTCTCTCTGCCCCTCCCCCTCTTGCCCTCTGTCTGTCTGTCTGTCTGTCTCTCAAAAATAAACATTAAAAACATTTTAAAGAATTAGCAAATCTCTCAATTCCTTACATTAGGGCACATACTGACAGATGGCAAAATGTCGTTAGCAAAATCCAGCAGCTCTTCCTGACAGAAAGGACTAGAACGGAACACCACAGATAAGCCACATAGGAGTGAAGACCTTATGTGTAGTACTCTCTCCCTGCATGAGACTATTAGCCAGATGCCATCTGCGAACATATTCCACGGGTGACGAAGCGTTAAAGTCAGGAACAAGAGAGGCGTGCCCCCCATCAGTTCCACGGTTCCCATGTTTAGAGGCTCCAGCTTTCGAGATAAGACAAGACGATGAAATAAACAGGAATACACGGCGAAAGACAAGACTCATCCTTATGAGACTGCACGGCCAGAGAGTCTCACGACAACAAGGAACGTGGCTGGACTCAAGCCAAAAACACAAAAAAGCAATGTCATTTCGGGGCCAGTAATTATAACTCATTAGAAATCGTACTGGGAAAACAACACACATTTGCATTAGCGACAAGCTCTTAAATACCTTGGGAGAAATTTCATATGAAAGCGTAAGACGTAACGGAGACAGCTGTGCACATCCTACGGGGCGGGGGCGGGGGCTAGAAGGCGAGGCTGGAATAGCAAAGGGCCATGCGCTGTGATCCCAAAGGCGAAGACTCCATTTCAAAAGATTTTCTCAAATTATAAATACAAGTTAGTAACATCCTAATAAACATCTCAATAGATGGGACGCCTGGGGGGCTCAGTTGGTCGAGCGTCTGACTTCGGCTCAGGTCATGATCTCACATTCATGGGTTCGAGCCCCGTGTCGGGCTCTGTGCTGACAGCTCGGAGCCTGGAGCCTGCTTCAGATTCTGTGTCTCCCTCTCTCTCTGCCCCTCCCCCGCTGCACTCTATGTGTGTCTCTCTGTCTCACTCTAAAATGAATAAACATAAAAAAGTGTTTAAAAAATAAACAAACATCTCAATGGATATTGAGAGAATCATGAGACACACAGACATTAAAGTTCATATGGAAACATAGATATATGAGAATTGTCACAACATCTTTGGGAAAGACAAGCAATGAAGCTTTTGACCCACAGGGCATTAAAATGTCACACGCTCGCTGTGACTGGGGTAGTGTAGTTTGGTTAGATACGCGCCAGGGAATCCGCGGCGCCTGCTCGGGTTGTTGGCGGGTGAGGACCAGGCCTCTACCTAGGCTGGGCCCTGGTGTCACGGCGTTCCCGACGCCGCAGGGCACAGGGTGGCCCACCCCAGAGAGCTCTGGGTAAGCGCGGTCCTCGCTAGTGAGAGAGAACGTCCAAGTTTCAAAAAGGGAAGTGCGTCCTTCTCTCCTGACTCGTCAACTTCAAACCACGGGCTTCCGGAGGTTTCCGCCTCCGCAAAGACAGACCGTCCTTCCAGTCGCTCAGGCCAGGAGTCACCTGGGAAAGGTCTGCCCCCATTTCCAAGCCACCCACGACCTCAACAAAAGTGGGCCCTCCTCCTCACCTGCTGGTCAGGGCCACTGCCGTCTCTAGCGCACCTTCCTGCAGCCGGCTCCCTGCTTCCAGACGCAGCCATTTCCCTCGGCGGGTGACCATGTCACAGTGTGCGCGCGTTCTCTCGACGGAGTGGTAAGCGAGGGCAGAGCCATCGTTAAGAAGCCATAGTCCTTCTCTTCTGAGGATGATCTTTTTAAGGTGCAAATCAGGTCAAGCAAAACTCTCACAAGGCGTCCCCTGTTGCCCAGAGTGACAGGCGGAGAGGTTCACAATGGGCCTCAGTACTCTCTGACCTCACTTCTGTGACGCTCTTCCTGTTCACTCTGTGCAGAGCCACCAGGCCTCCTGCTCTGCCTCAGACACGGTCAGCACCTTTCTGCCTCAGGGCCTTTGCACTTGCTCTTCTCAACTTCCTTCAAGGTTTTTAGAACATGTTTAGGACCGCGCTGCACCCTCCCTCTCCCCTGTCCTTGCTTGTGTTTTCTGGTGCTTTTCATCCTCTGATCCTCAGTAAGTCTCTTCCTTGACTGCCTCCCTCGCCCTAACAGAAGATAAACCCCATGAAGGCAAGGGCTCTAGACTTCTGTGCTCCTGCTGAATCCCCAGGGGCTTAGCACAGACCTGGCACACAGCGGGGCCTTGATACTTGTTCACAGAAAGAATGAATAAGCAGGGCGTCCAAACAGCAGGAAACGTCACAACTGACACAATGAGCGACGTGTTAGAGGCCCTGAACCTGCGGCTAAACAGCCCCAACCTTGTCACGAGGCAAAGAAACGGAAACGAAAACGAGACTCGGCTTTTTTCTTTTAACAAAGTGGCAAATTTCTTGGCCGATGAGATCAACACCAGAATAGGTGGAATAAGGTTTCTAAAGTCATAAAAAGTTCCCATGACCCAGTGCCTCTCCCTTCAGGACTCTCCTGAGGAAATAAACACAGTGAGCGTGTAGAATTACGATCAGAACTGTTCACAAAATCAACAAGACGGGGGAAGACTGGCAACAACTTGGAGTCTGACATCAGCGCCACAGTTACATAAGACGTGGTACTTCTATAGGATGGATTACAGTGCAGCTACCGACAGTCTTTTAGGGAATTATTTAACAATACGGTAAAATGTTTGTGACATGCTAAGTGGAAAAGGACCATAAAGTGATCCATGATCTCTCTCTCTCTCTCTCTCTCTCACACACACACACACACACACACACACACACACAAGCACTAACGCTTGTTCTCCGAGCCGAGAGGTAAGGGAAGGGGACATGAGTTCCTGGGCCAGGAGTCATGTCACCCCGGAGGGTCAGGGGTCCTGAGGTCTGGGGCTTGGGATAGTCTGGTTGTGAATGGCGCTGCAGAGAGACTGGCCGGGGAGCCCCGCTCAGCGCGACAGCCCTGGATGTGAAGCGGGCGCCTGCTGTCCCCCTGTGCATGGATCTGACTGACACCTGACTCCCAGAGCCCTG
Organism: Helogale parvula; assembly: GCA_004023845.1. NCBI lineage: Eukaryota > Metazoa > Chordata > Mammalia > Carnivora > Herpestidae > Helogale > Helogale parvula. The sequence continues at coordinate 1,835 of PJEM01013451.1, read as the reverse complement.
AGGGGCGGGTGAGCACCTGTGCTGGGCACATGCGTGACACACACGTGAGCACCGCACTGGCGGAGCATGAACGCGGAATGCGAGCCCTCGAGTGCTGTGCTGAGTCCCACTAACACCCGTGGGCACCTGCTGTGTGCCAGGCGCTCCTCCAGATACTGGCGAGGCAGAGGGCAGAGGTCAGAAGTCATCCTTAAACACAGTCCCTGCCCGGGGGGGTCTCGAGGCAGGGAAGAGGGAGACAGGGACAAAATCTCAGGGGTGAACGGAGATCCGACGCAGGGTCGTGTGCTCTGAGGGGGGAGCACTCTGCCAGGGACACAGCTGGCCTCCCTGGGGGGGGGGGGCGATCCGGGAGGCCAGGAAGTGCAGGTGCAAGTGAGCTGAAAACCCAGACCTGGAGGCCACGTCCTCACGCAGCAAGGTCGGGAGGCTGAGGAAAGTCCGGGGTCGGGAAGGAACAAAGGTGCTGGCATGAGAATTCTGCGCTCTTCCCGCAGCCCAGCCCCAAGCCGCTGGGGGCCGGAGCCCCCCCAACCCTCACCCAGGCCAGGAGGCTGGAGGGGGGGCAGGGGACACACGCGGGCACTTCCCAAGATGAACAGAAGCAGCACGACTTCCTGGCCAACACACAGGAGCGTGGGTGACTGCAACTTCCCACGACGGTGGATTTGCTGCCCTTTGGAAACACGCTTTTCCCACCTGCAACGATGATCACTGCATGTTCGTCGTTGAAAACTTACAAAGGGCCCGTAGCATCCACGAAGATCACAGTAACGCCACCCCCAGCGGCACCGCTGTCACCACCTCAGCGCCCAGGGACGTGCCACGGGCCTGGAGGTCCCGTGCCCTCAGCCGCTCCCACGCCACACTGCCCAGGGCACCCGCTGGCCTCCGAGGGGCAGAGCCTCCCGGCTGCTCCATCGGGCCGCTTAGCTGCGAGTCCGTCAGGCACCCACGTCTGGTTCTTGTCCCTGCGTTTGAACAAAGCCGCCCAGCCACCGCCAGCCTCGCACCGGGGGCCGGGGGACGCCAGGAAGCAGCAGATGGCTCTCGGTCTGGCGCTTCTGGGTCCCTGGCACTTGCCACGTGATCGTTATATCTGAATGGGGGAAAACAGAGCTTTTTCTATAACTGGAAGGAATGCGTCTCCTGATTAGGAAGGACACCACTATCTTCAGACGCAAATGTCACTTTCCAACCCTAATTACGCGTTCCTTGAAGGCACCCTCGCCCAGCTCAGCGACGAGCTGAGAACCACCGGGAAGGAGTCAGGGGCCGGGCGCCCTCCTCCGTCCACACCGCAGTCTGGAGCGGGAGCCCCGGGGCCCGCACCTGGGTGCTCCTGCCCTGGCCGCTCGTGCACGCCTGGCCGTTCTGCGTGCTGTTTCAATGCGAAGGAGACCAGGGAAAACGAGGAATCTCACACACAAAGGTCTGACCCTGTTAGAGGGTGATTTATACGTTCCGAAGGAATTTTCTCTCATTGACTCAAGGGTACTCATGGAGCCTTGTTTTACCAATTGCCCCTCTTGATGTTGCTGAGACATCTGTCCCCCACCACCAAAAAGAAAATTCCTGGTCCCTGATGGCAAAGTGTATGAAAGAAGCGATGTCCCAATGTATGAAGTATACAACCACCAGGGAGCCTGCGAGTGACTTGGGGCACTTCCGTTCCACACACATCCTTGTATCTCGCTTAGTAAAAACCAGCTGCTGGCTTCACAATATAAACCTGTGGTTGCAAATCTTGCCGCTGCCCTGGATCCCCCAAGAGGCTGCCCAGTGGGTGGGTGTCAGAGGGAAGCAGTGTGTGGGGGGGGGCCAGAGAGAGGCAG
>PJEM01013450.1:0-40878 GCA_004023845.1 Helogale parvula | reverse complement strand
ACAGTCAGCCATGTACTGGGCGTGTTCTCAGCCACAACACCTTTAAAGAAGTGAGGGGGCTCTGGAACTGGGATGGCCCCTGTGAGTTGCCTGGACCCAATCATGGACAATCCTCTGTCCCCAGGGGGGGCTGGGAGGCTGGGCCCACGGTTGAGCCAGCTGGTGGCAATTTCCAGAATGGGATTCAACTGTGGGTGTCAGCAGGCAACAGTCCTGGCAGCTGGGGAAAATGAATATCTTGGGCCTGAAGGGGGAACTGCATAGGAAGTCATAGCTCCCACTGCTTCTTGACCTGCAAGGCTCTGTGTGGCTGTAGGTAAAAGAGCCAGAGGGTGACTGAGTGGTAGGATAAGGAGCTGGAAGGGTTGGGCAGGCCCTTGCAAACCTTCTTAGGGATTTGAGACTGTATCAGAAGAGCTCTTGAAGGGAGCAGGGCAGGGGATCAGCACAGCTTCTGGGAGATAATGCTTGTCCTCGGCAAGGAGATACCCCTAAGCTGCAGCGTGACTGTGCTGTATATTTCTGGCTCCTTTCAAATTGGCTCCATGATCTATATTAGCTATTCTCAAGGACATCCATTGCAGCACTTCTGGTTGTTCTCTTTCAGAATTCCCAACACACTAATATAAATGAGAGAAGTGAGGTGGAGATAAAGCAACTAGGAATACTCGTTACTGTGGGCTAAAGGATACTTGCCTCATCTAAAGGTTTTCAAATACAAGTGTTTAAAAAAGCTGTAGGAGACGTATTATGTTTTATGGCCATTTCCGACTAGTTCTCAAAATGTAATATGTAATATAAGGACTCCATTTCCTTCCTGAATACATAAACCATGTTATTGTGTGAGGCTGTTGTAACTGCTGTCAGCTGACCATGTTGAGTTAGAAAGATTTGGTTTTATATTTAGCTATGCTCTGTATCTTTTTAATCCGTACGCTTACATGAAAAGGACATTCATAATACAAAGCAGAAAAATTGAGTTGATTTAGTAAAACCACATCGTATACTTGATAAAAAGATATCAAGAATGCACCCTTTGTGTTTAAATGTTCAGTCAAATCTCTGATGTTATTATAATGAATCATTCTTGCTCTAATGCCTCATTGTGTGATCCTTCAGGAACTCCTGAGAAGCTATGGAAATGAGTCTCGCTCAGATCCTTCCTCTGGAAAAATGAATCATGGTAATTCATAAAAACCATGGAGACTCTTTCTTGCCTGACAGTTTAACAGCTTTCCCTTTAGTCAGTTGGTATAAGAATCTAATTTTGAGCCCATTCATTTGTGAGAAAGGTCAATGTAATTTCCTGACACCTCCCCCAAAATGAGTTGTCCTCTGTCTATGACAATGGTGTTGGTATCATGTTGGGTAAGGTTAGCATTCTGAGGGGTTTTTCCCACTGAGTGCTGCTCTATGGACCAGATTTATAAGTATGAAATCTTCACCTGGATATCATTCTAGACCTTCTCTTTCTTCTCTCAATCAATCAAGCAAGCAAGCAAGTTTGGCTAGTTCACCCCTTAAGCAACTCTCTTCTCTCCATCTCTTCTGCCATCACCATGGACAACTCTACTACCATCACCAGGTGGCTTCACTCTTGTACCTTCCTCATGACTAGTCTTCTAGTGTCCTGTACCCTCCAGGCATCCAGCCAGTCTGCAACTGATGCTCCCAGAGTCTACCCCCCAAATGAAAATCTGATCAGGCACTTCCCTTGAAAAACATTTTAGGGGCTCCCATCCCCCTTTTTGGTATGTTTATAAACCACTCACCACTGTTATCTCCATACATATCTCTAGGTTCCAAGTTGTATGGAAGGAGACTGTATCATCTGTCCATAGGAAAAGCCTTTAAAAGGACTATATAGCCTGGATGTGATAGGCAGTATTCCAATGGGAAGCTTATGGAAAGGATTACTCTTCAGAGAAATAGTCCTGATTGTTTCAAAATCATATTTAATATCTTCCCTTTGTATTACCAAGAATAGAATGAATTATCTCCCATATGCAAGGGCCTGTTGAAATTATATTTTATAAAATTCAGCATCTTCTGATATTGTTATATTTTATTGATAATTACAAACATGACTATAAAAACCCCTAACCTTGGGGAGATTAAAATCTATTTATGAAATAGAAACTCTTAACCAACTGACTACAACTGCAACTAATTCTGTATTGCAGGAATAATAAAATATGGAAGAGAGCAATCCATTCTGACTAGGCTATCAGGAAAGATAACATCTGTTCTGGGTCTCAGAGTGGCAGGAGGATATTCTAGGTGAAAAGAATAATAGCAAGGGAACTCTGTCAGGGGAAAAAAATGTAGGGGAGCTATGCAATCATTGGTGGGAGGTGGGGGCAGGGGAGAAGGATGAGGAAGGGTTAGAGTGGGAAATGGGCTGAGGAGGATGAATGGTAGTTAGAAAATGGGGGACTTAAAGTGCCATGTTAAGGACTTTGTACTTTATTCCATAGGCCACAGAGAAGTTTTGAAGGTTTCGAGCAGATCTGACTTGCATTTTAGGACTGTCACTTGGCTATGAGAAGGAATGTCCAGAGGCTAGAGGCTGGAGGCAAGACAGTAGGAGAAGGGTGAACAGGGCAGTGGTAGTGGGGCTATAAAGAAGAAGACAGTACAATGGATCAATGTGTAAATGAGTTTTGGCTATGGGCTGTATATAGCATTGAGAGTAAGAGATTTGAAAATATCCTCGTCTGGGCATGGCAGGCAGTCTTTAAGATGACCAATGATCCACACCTCTTGGCATGCCCATGCTGTGTCATCCCCTCTCACATTGTACCAGGGTTGTACCAGGGTTGGTCTCTTTGGCCAACAGAATATCACAGAAGTGACGATGTGCTTTCCAATGCAGGGTTATAAAGTCACTGTGGCTCTGTCTTGATTGCTCTCTCTTTCTGCCATGGAGGAAACGTCTGCATTCTAATGAGCAGTCCTATGGATAGGCACACATGGTGAACAACTGGGGGCCTCTTGACAATAGTCAAGAGCGGGGTGCCTGGGTGACCCAGTGGGTTAAGCATCTGACTCTTGGTTTTGGCCCAGGTGACGATCTCATGGTTTTTGAGTTTAGGCCATGCATTGGAGTCTGCCAGTGTGGAGCCAGCTTGGGATACTCTCTCTCTCCTTCTCTTTCTGCCCCTCCCCTACTCCCATGCTCTCTCTTACATACATGCTTTGTTTCTCTCTCTCAAAAAAAAAAAAAGAAAGAAAGAAAAAGAAAAAAAGAGCCAATGTGAATGAGCTTAGAAGCCAGTTTTCCAACCCAAAGAATTCTTCATATGACTACTACCTCTTGGTCACAACCCCATGATCGATCCTGAGCCTGAACAACTCATCTAAGCTATTTTCAGAATCCTGACCCTCAGAAATTGTGTGAGACAGTTTCTATCTCACTGTTTTAAGCTGATAAGTTTGGGGCATTTGTTATATAGCAATAGAAAACTAATAAACTGGATAATAAAGCAGATCTGATTAGCTAAGGTAAAAACCACAAAAGGAGGAACCGGTTTTGCCAAGGAGATAACAATCTTGATTTTTCACGGATTTGGTTTGTGCGGTCTCTGTAAGTTTCTGCTCATCTGGCATTTAGGATAGATGTGTACTTGGAAGTTGTCACAGGGTGTAGAGTGGTAATTCTCATGCTGAAACATTCACTCCAGAGTCACCTGGAGTGCTTGTTAAAGAGTGTGCTTAGTTCAACCCGCAGAATTTCTGGTTCTGAAGCCACAAATTTGTATTTCTCATACGTTCCCAAATGATGGTGATGTTTCTGGTCCAAGGAAACATAGTTTGAGAACCACTTGCAGGAAGCGATGTTGAGAAGGAAGCCCTAAGTATAATTCTATAACTAATAGTATTCCTCTCTCTCTCGTATTATATATGCATCACAGAGCTAAAATATTTAGCAATTGAAAAATATGAATGAGTTTAAAATCACTGACCAAAGTTAGGGTTGAGAAGTTTTGTAGACAACAATTTATTAGTTGTTACCAAATGAAAGGGAAAAATTGGGTTTTCTATCCTTCTAAGGTACATATATAGTCAGCACTTCTACTATAGATTTATACTGAACTTCTTTTCTTGTATTCTACTATTGGTTTTTACTCTTAAATTTGTATTTATAACCTGCAAATAAATTTCAATTGATCAACAAACACATGTGAAAAAGATCCAGAAGGAGCTTTAAAATATCCAATTATGTGTTATAGGACTTTCATATTTCTTCTTAGATTACTGGAATAAATCTCTGAGGATCTTGCTTTGACAGCCAGGAGGACTGATTACATAGACCTCATATTAAAATTGTGTGGTGTTGGGCTCTGCATCTTAGCAGATAAGGTATGACAGCCAATTAGAGGCCATTTTCATAATGAATAGCTTGCTGCTCAGGAATAAAGGATTGCATTTCTTAACCCCTTTGAAAGTTTACAATGTATGCCAATTAAATATTTGACTCATATAATTAGCTAACCACAGAAAGCTAACAAATTGAGTTTTGTTTTCTCAATTGAATTTTTGTGTGGAGGCCCTTAATAGTTTGACATTTTTTCTTGTCATGTCAAGGATTTTGGTTTAAACATCTTCCTTGACCATACCATGTAGAAATGAGAGTAGAGTACATAATCTCTGATGGTTCATAGAGAAAGCTGAGCCCTCTCTGACTTAGATACTCTGGTTTCCTAGTAACTGCTCTTTTGCCTTGCTACTTTGAGATACAATTCCAACCTTGTTGCCTAGTGACTGTGTTTATCTGAATTTCCTGCCAATGAATGCTGGATTCCTCATGCCTGGATTCCGATGCCAACCACCTGCCTTCCAACACCTTCGTCAATTACCTCTTATTTAAGAACCCATAAATTACAGACTCTGCGCATGTGTTATATCTCCCTTATCTCCTAAGCATTTCCTATCAATGGACCTTCTGGTTTGGGATGTACTTATAAGCTCAGGTCCCTGTCGGTCTCTCCTTTGAATAACACACTCCAGGTATGGTTCTCATGGGCTTTTGCCTGTCCTTTACTTGAACAGTGGTGTCTTACTTGATTCCTAGCTCCGAACTTCTCCAGTCTGGTAATCCTATCACCAGCTAAGCCACAATAGGTCTCTGGAGAAGACACAGAAAATAAGTGAAGGAGTGGGTGGATTACAGAGTCTTAAGGCTGACTGCCCTTTTGGACTGCTTTACCCTGAAGCATTGGTTGCTTTAACCTGAAGGCTGAAATCTGGAACCATCCTGGCATCACCATCTTGGTTCTGTTATATTCATTTGTCTATAATGGAAAGAGACCCACTTCCAGTCATCACCTAAGCTCAGTGAGCCAATTAAAACATCTTGTTTTAGCAGACATTTTCTATTAATTACTTTTATCCTTTCCCAATCTCTTCTTGATGCAGACAAGCCACCAGACTTCCAACTGGAAGGTTTGTGTTAATGTGAGCTGACAGAAGGGATGGGTGCCTCTGTGAGGAGCTCCAACGAGGAGGCTCTCCAAACCGCTCCTGGCCTGGGTTCTCTTCTCCCCCTTCATTAGAGGCACACACTGTGTCATCCAGAGCGTTCTTGGCACAGAACTGAAAGCATAATCAGCTCCCATAGGCAGGATAAGGAAGGCAGCTGTTTCACAGCCACTCATTAGAGTAATATATGGTTGTATCCAAAAAAAGGTCCCCAAAACCCAGGAGTGGAGGGAAGCAAAAACCTAGGAGCACTGTTTCTGGTCATATAGTCAGAGCCTTTATGGGCCTTGGATACAATGAGCATTTAGCATTACCTGCTAACACTGATGTATGAAACAGAGTTTTGTATTATTTAGGAAGGAATCACAAAGAGGTGGAAAGGTTAATTCCAACTTTCAATTTTGGCAAAAAATCTCAGCTAAACTTTCCTTGTTGAAAAGTTACCAACTTATCTACACTCTCACAATAGGAACCAGACAGGATTTAGGTCATAGGTAGTATAATGGCCCAAAGCATGGGGTAGGGCTAGGGCTGTGTTTGTGTATGCACATGCTTGGGCACTTTACTTCCCAATGTGTCACCCACTACAAGGGTCTTTATAGCCTATGAATGCCAGCTTTCTATAAATCTCTTCTCCTGAAAGCTTCCTTTTAGTTAATATACTTTGCCCTTCCCCCACAGTCCACATGTGTCTTTAGTTACTTTCTGTGAAGACTATCATGTCTATTTTGGTAATTTTTTTTTTTTTAGTCATTTCAACATAATGATGGGGAAGAGTTTCTTATTTTCATTAGAGTAATACAGTTGACATTTGTAAAACACAGAAAAAGGCTCCAGAGTGTTTCTTATCTTTGCCTGAGCATGGCACTAGGATTCCTTGTAATGTCTGTGTTCTGGTCATACTTGAACTGGCTTGAACCTACAAACCCTGAGATCATGACCTGAGCTGAAGCCAGATGCTCAACGGACTGACCCACCCAGGTGCCCCCAAAGTGCAATGTTTCTAAAGAGCATCTACGGTAAATCCCATATAAAATTCTAATTATGTTTCCAAATTGTTATCAGGGACCAGAATGAACAGAACATACTACAAGACTCAGAGAGAAGGCATAGGAGACCGTTATACCTGCTTAGCTGGTGGTAGAAATGCAGAACTGTTCCTCCTAAGTTATTTTCTAACTTTTGTATGTTTACCTATTTTTTCTGATCAGATTGTAAACTCCCAAACACCAACCCCATACACATCCACCACCTTCATTTCAGAGGAAATCTAAAGGAAGGGATAAAACAATAAAAACAATGTTAGCTGCCAGATCAAAGAAAAATTGTCCAAAGGCAAAGGGAGCAATGAGGATGCTTTGTTCCTGGATAATGTAGCTGTGATTTTAACAGGATTGTCCATTCGGTTGAACTTACAAGGTCACCAATACCTGACCATTTGAAACCAACAAAATCATTTCATGGGTTATAATCAAATGGTCCTTCCTTCAGACTTAGGGTGCTATTTAAGTATCAGCCCAGCAGAAGGAAGGTTCCAGGAGCTGGGGTCAGATGGTTGAGTTGAATTTCTGTCCCTGTTAGGTCAACTACCTTGTCAAACTGCTTAACCTTCTCAAACCACACTTTCTTCACCTGTAACGTTGGGTTAGTATAAGTATTAGATAATGTGTGGGGTCCAGTAAAAAATGCAAATGTAGGGCCCTTCCCAACATTAAGAATTTCAAGACAGTGACAGCAAAGCCCTGAACCAAGCATCGGCCCTCTCTAAGCCCAGGACAGTGAGGGACTGCATAGGGTGCAGCCCTATTACAGACTGACAATTGTCCAGGACTTAGTGTTTCCTAGAACATAGGATTTCCAGTGCTAAACCAGAAAGTTCCTGGGCAAACCGAGATAGCTAGTCACCCTAGCACTGTGATACCACGTTACATTGCTGGGTCTTGTAGTCAGATCTCAAAATATTCTCACTCTTGCCAGAGAATATCTATTGGGTGTATCTTTCCTGAGAAGAGGATTTTACAGCTCTCTAAAGAGTGAGCCATTAGGTGTTATGGAAAATAGAATGGTGCTTTTAGGTCAAATTAACAATAAAAATACAACTAGGGGGAGAAAAAAATACAGCTGGGAACACTAAGTTTTGGACTATTCATACTTCTAATACATCTTTAAGGATTTCTCAGGTTGTAGCTAAAATCTGTTCCCCTTTTACATACTTTTCCTATTCCCCCATGCCATAGCCCCCCATTTCTATGTGTCTAACTTTTATTTTTTTAAATAAGTTTCTACATGTAAATGATTCCATTCTGTATTTGTCTTTCTCTGTCTGGTTTGTTTCATTTAGTATAATACTCTGAAGGTCCATCTATGTTGTTACAAATGGCAAGATTTCCTACTTTCTCATGACTGAATAGTATTTCATTGTATATATATACACCACATCTTCTTTATCCATTCATCAATGGATGGACACTTGGGCTGCTTCCATTGTGATGGAAGCCATTGCTTGGCTATTGTGAATAATATTGCAATGAACATGGGATATTTCTTTGGTATTTTGTTTTTATTTCCTTCGGATATATAGCCAATAGTGGGATTGCTGAATCATATGGTAATTCTGTGTTTACTTTTTTGAGTATCCTCCATACTGTTTTCCACAGGGACTGCACCAATTTACATTCCCACCAACAGTATGTGGGGGTTCCTTTTTCTCCATATCCCCTCCAACACTTGTTATCTCTTATCTTTTTGATGATAAGGTCTGAGGATCTAGTATAAAACATGGTAACTACAGTTGACAGCTGTTTTATATAATTGAAATTTACTAAAAGAGTAGAACTTAAATGTTCTCTCTCACACACAAAAAGATAAATATGTGAGTGATGGATGTATTAAGTAGCTAGAGGGGGGAGTCTTTCACAATGTACATGTATACCAAATCACCATAATGCACACTTTAAATATCTTATAATTTATTCATCAATGATACCTCAATAAGACTAAAATTTATAAAAAAAGGATCTCCCACATTCTATCCCAGAGATCGGGATCTGTGACTCAGGGCATTTCATGCTGTTTGACAAAGTAATCTTGAATGAAAGAAATCATGCCAGTTTCCAGTGGATGAAAAAATATTGATGTAGTGCTCTTATCATCCTTGAACGAGCTGGCATCTCCAGAAAAATTTCTCCTTTCATACATATGATTGAAGAGACGGGGTTTATTTGCATGCCAAAGAATCCATTTTTTAACACCTGCAAAATTTATTCACTAACTCATTTATAGATAATGTCTCACATTTGCACAGATGAAACCATAATGTCTCAGATGTCTTTATGCGTCAGGGAAAAATTAAAGTTTAACACCTCCAGGACCTTCACGTAGAATGTTCTTATGTTCTCTCTGCCTGGAATGCTCTTCCTCCACTTTTCCCCTGAAAAACAAACAAACAAACAAGAAAAAACACAAACATGTACTCATTCTTTAGATCCCAGCCTAATGTTATTTTTCTGACTCTTCAAACTAAATTAGGCATCACCCTGCCCCAATTTCACTTTCCAGAATGCCCTGTTCCCATCTGGCACAGCATCCATCCTGGTTCCTAAATACAACATTGTGGGTGCCTGGGTGGCTCAGTTGGTTGAGCGTCCAACTTCAGCTCAGGTCATGATCCATAGTTCATGAGTTCAGCCCTGCATCAGGCCCTGTGCTGACAGCTCAGAGGCTGGAGCCTGCTGCAGATTATATGTCTCTCCTCCTCTCTCTGCCCCTCTCCCACTCACACTCTCTCTCTTGCTCTCAAAAATAAACATTAACAAAGTTTAAATAAATAAATAAATACAATGTTGTTTGTGGGTTACACTGTTGTTGTGGGTGATGGCCAAGGGCATACACTCTGTGAGGACAGCAATCTGGCAGGTTTGGTTGACTGCTCTCTCTCCTGGACTCAGTACAGTGCCAAGTGCCAAGTGCCCGGAGGCACTCATTACATATTTGCTGAATGAATAAAGGAATGAAAAGTTAAAATGATCAAAAATATGTGCTCCAGAAGAAACATGTAAGTCTCTACAGAATTTACTATAGACATTTCTGGTTGTATATCATGATGCTTTTTGGGGCAGCGATGCTTAACTCAAAGGCATTAACATTCAAATTCTAAGAAGGTCATGGGGTGGCTGGGGGCTCAGTTGGTTAAGCATCTGACTCTTGATTTCAGCTGAGGTCATGATGGTCTCAGGGTCATGAAATCAAGCCCTTCATTAGGCTTTCGCTGAGAGTGAAGCCTGCTTACAATTCTCTCTCTCTCTCTCTCTCTCTCTCTCTCTCTCTCTCTCTCTCTCTCAGCCTTCTAAGAAGGTCACTGTATTAAAAAGCTATATTTTATTTCTACAAAGAGGTCATAAAATACTTAATGAAAAGCACACTGAAAATATAGTTATTGTCTGTACACTGTATTTTGATGATAGGTTAGGTGATTCCCTGACTTTATACTCAATCCCACGGAGGGGAGGGGACCCGTGTGGATTGCCGAAATAAGATTAGGCCTTAGTCCTTTGGAAGCAAGATTTGCGTGGCCTAGATGACCACTTAGTGCATATGATTTGGATGCTGTAAAAAGCCAGCTTGGCTACTGCATTTATGAAAAGATAACCAGGTCATTGGGAGGATGACAATCAGCTGTTTCAAGAGGGATCGCTCTACATTAGGTCATCTGAATGCTCTTTTGCAGCAGAATCTATGAACGCAATGTCACACTTGACAGTACGAGAGGCAAAGCAAAGCTTTGTTTTTTTTCACTGTTTATTTGAAAACAAGCTCCTGCTATGTTGTCAGAAACTCAGATCATAGGTGATATCAGTCTTGCTGTATTCAACATCAACAATGAAACCTTTGAAAAGTTGCTTTTAATTATTTAGCTGGATGTACTCCTCTTTAAGATCAAAATTCGCAAACTAGAATTCTCCCAGAGGAGAGCAACCTAGATGGTGGAGAGAGGTGACAGATCAGAACAAAGGACACACAGTAGTTCTAGTCACATGTGGTGTCACGTGGGCAGAACTGGAGCTAAGGGTTCTTTATGTTGGAACAAGACATCCTTGTGCCACTTTAAGAAGGTACTTTTTAACTGGAAGAGCTGTCCAGCAATTCAATAAGAGCCTTTATGAAGTAGTGACTCACGCATCACAGAAAATGTCCAAGCAGAGTCTGGATGACCTTCTAACAGAACTGCGTAGAAAAGATGCTTGAAATGGGGAGGAATTTAATTTACTTGTAAGAATCCTTTCAATTCTAACATTATTCTAAAATTCTAAGATCTATGTAAATACCAGGTATACAGATTTTTTAAATTTTTTAATGTTTATTTGGTCTTGGGAGACAGAGACAGAGCACAAGCAGAGGAGGAGCAGAGAGAGAGGGAGACACAGAATCTGAAGCAGGCTTTAGGCTCCAAGTTGTGAGCATACAGCTTGACAAGGACCTCAAACTCATGAACCATGAGAACATGACGTGAGCCAAAGTCAGATGCTTAACCAACTGAGTCACCCAGGAGCCCCCAGGTATATAGATTTTTAAAAAAGAAGATGGCTCTGATCATCAGCATCTCAAACATCTTCCATCTTAAAAAGAAAGCAAATTTCAGTTCCCACTTTTCTCTTCCCTTTTCTTCACAGCTAAATTACTTTTAAGAGTTGACTACACTTGCTGCTACCTCCACCATTTTACCTTCCTACCTGCCATATCTCAACCTGCTGAAGTCTGGCTTTGTCTCCATTATACTAGTGTATATAGTGTATATATAGAATGTATATATAGAGTGTCTCATTCAGGTCACCAATCACCTCCTTACCAGTAAATGCACTGGAAACTTCTGAGTCATTATAACACTATTTGGAACATTTAACACTACTGGTCATTCCCATCTTTATAAAATATTCATGCCTTTGGGCCTCTGTAATACTATGCTTTCCTGGATTTTTTCTTTTCTTTTCTCTTTCTTTCTTTTTTTCTTCTTTCTTTCCTTCCTTCCTTCCTTCCTTCCTTCCTTCCTTCCTTCCTTTCTTTCTTCTTTCTTTCTTTTTCTTTCTTTCTTTCTTTCTTTCTTTCTTTCTTTCTTTCTTTCTTTTTCTTTCTTTCTTTCTTTCTTTCTTCTTTCTTTCTTTCTTTCTTTCTTTCTTTCTTTCTTTCTTTCTTTCTTTCTTTCTTTCTTTCTTTCTTTCACTACTTCTTCTCTATTGCTTTTGAAACTTTCTCTTCCTCTATCTCTGTAATGTAGTATTCCTGAGAGTTCTATCCTCTTCTAATTTTTACTTCACCTGCTCCCTCTCTCAATTGCTCCTGTGGCTTCAATGATCATCTATGTGTTGATGACTCCCAAGTCTGTCTCATTAACAAACATCTCTAGTCTGAGCTGTAGACTCACATATCTAACTGCGTTAGTATCTCCACTGGGATGGCCCTCATTCTCTCTCTCCCTCTTTCTCTGTTTCTGTTTCTCTCTCTCTCTCAATTCATCCTGACCTTCCCTAAGATGTGCCCGTTGGCTTTCATGCCTTATTTCAAGAGTGATACCACCACCCACCTAATTGCTCAGGTTAGTAACCCTGATATCTCTGTTCAGGTCTTCTTTATATCCACCCAAGTGCCAATTTCTTTCAATCATACCTCCATTATACTTCCACTAAAATGTTTTCCTTGCTTATCCCTGTATTGGTCCTCTAGTCCAAAAAACCATTATCTCTTGCCTGGGCAGCGGCTGGTAGCCTGATAAAAAGTATCTCTGCATCCAGTTTTCCCCAACATTAGTCCACACCACAGAAATGTTTTTTCTAAATTTTATGTCCTTCTCCCACTCAAAACCCTCCAATGACCCCCAATTCCCTTCTGGTAAAGCACATGTGTCTTAGAATGACTTACAAGACTCTCTACTCTGGCCTTTGCCTGTGATCTCAGCCTTATTTCTTGCCTCTTTCCTACTGCAGCCTTACAGAAATTCTTTTATATACATTTTGTTCCCTCAGCCTGAATCACTGCCCTCCTCACTGGCCTTCTCGTAAGCCCCTCACCTCCATCTCCTCAGGCCACCATACCACCACCATCGTGCTAAGACATCTTTCTGGTGTGTCACTGACTGCAGATGTTTCTTTCTCTGAAAAGCTTTCTGTGATCTCTACTGCTGCCCCTCCTACACTGAGCTTTATGAAGCTTTCAGGCTCCCACACATCCAAACTTAGCACGGGTCATCTTAAAGCATTTGAAGCTTCTGTTCCTTGTCTGTGTCCTGGCCTGGGATGTTCGTCCCTGAGTGGAGTCGGACTCCCTGTTGTTTACAAGGGCCTAGCACAGTCTGTGGTGCATCAGCTATATTCTACAGATTGTAGAGATTAATCTTGGCCTTAAAACATAATATTCTAGAGATAATTTCATTTCATATGACATGATGTGTACGTAAGTAATGTCTTAATGCATGAGTATATACATACATCTGTATTTACAGACATGTGTGTGTGCGTGTACACATGTACACAGACATATGGTGCATATCCATTTTATGTTAGCAAATGATCATAAACTGGCTGGCTGGAAACAATAGACATGTCTTCTCCCACAGTGCTGGAGGCCAGAAGTCAAATGCTACGATGCTGGCACGTCTGTTCCTATGCCAGAGCTCTAGATTCTAGAATCTATTCTTTGGCTCTGCCAGCTTCTGGCAGTTGGGTTGTTGGCAATCATTGGCTTGTGGTTCCATCACTGTGATTTCTACCTTCACCTTCACATGGCCTTCCTGTGACAGTCTTCTTCTCCACGTGTCTTTTATGAAGACCCTTGGCACTGGATTTAGAGGTCACCTGGGTAATCCAATCAAGATCCTTAACTTCATTGGACCTTAATTACTTAATTGCATCAGCAAAGGCCCTTTTTCTAAATATGGTGACATTCCCAGGTCCCAGGAATTAGGACCTGGGAGTCACCATGCAATTCACTACACTTATATTTTCCAGATATAAGTGAAAGACACAACCTTAATATATATTTTTTTGTTCTGGAAAAAAACCAAGTCCTTTATTTCTTACATGATCTGCCCTGTCTGACTTTAAGAGTATATATATATATTTAAAATAATTTTAATATACAATATAAAACATATATGTGTGTATACAAATACGTATATATGTGTGTATATATGTGTGTGTGTGTGTGTGTGTGTGTGTGTGTATCCTTTTCTCCTGTTATTTTCATTCAGATGAGTTTCCTAAACACTACGGCTTTAGAGTTATTAAAAAATAACTCTGTGTCTTGAAAATAGAATTCTAAGGAAATGAACAGGTTGCTGCATAAATTTAAACTCATTTTAGTATGTGTGCTATTTTATCGACTGAAATATCTGTCCTTTCTCATTTTCAAAGAAGGAAGGAATTAGCTGGTGGCATAACTGGTGCTAAGTGCAGGTATTTCTGACTAAATAGGATTATTTTTGTATATCTGTAGACATTTCACATGTTTTTTTCTTCCTAAATTATATTCTTACCATTTTACAGTTTAAACTTGGCTACATATTTTTGCACGCAAATGTTTTAGACAATAAAGCCAGGAAGAAATGTTCCCAGTTTCATATATTTAAAATTCTTATTTTTCTTCTAGTATGAACTTTTGTTAAAAACTACCAAACTGAAAATTTAAAGTAGCCCAGATTTAAGTATTTAAGTATTTAAAAATTGCTTTTGAAAAACTGACTTCCAAACAAGCATGTTGGTTAAGATGACAGCCTCTTCTACATAGTCTGAAGAGTTGGTATCGCTATGTTTTTTAAACGTTTATTTATTTATTTTGAGAGAAAGAGAGAGAGAGCATGGGTACATGGATGTGCATGGGGGAGGAGCAAAGAGGGACAGAGAGGGAGAGAGAGAATCCTAAGAAGTTTCCATGCTGTCAGCACAGAGCCTGGCTTGGGCTCCATCTCACAAATCATGAAATCATGACCCGAGTCAAAGCCAAGAGTCAGGCACTTAACCGCCTGAGCCACCCAGGTGTCCTGGTATCTCCATTTCTAATAATGGTAACCTATAAATATAATGGAAGGCTTATATAGACCGTGTTCCTAAAGAAACATTGAAAATGATTAAGATATTTCTGAAAATTAAAAACGTGTTTTAAAGTACCTTTTTGAACAAAAATAAAATGTACTCTCTTTAAAGTTCTAAAAGAGGCACTTAATAGAGAGGGATAGACTCAGGTTATTGAATTTTATCTTGTAGGATTATATCCTCAAATGCTCCTCATCCCTTTTGCCTTCTTTTGATGATTCAAAATGGTTGCACACTTCCCAAGAAGGGACTTCTCATTATACTTTTCTAAAGTTTTTATTTGTCTAAGTTCTGATTAAAGCCCCTCAGAAATGCACAAACATTTATAATTAGTTCATATGTATTAGTAGTTGTTACTTTCCTGTTGAATACCTAATAAATAACAATACTACTTAAATGCAATTATTTGAAATTGTTTATTGTTCTGTATTGTGAGTTATATTACTCAAGATGGGATTTCCTATACTTTGTCTAGGAAGACGAAGACTAAATTATGTTTTGATGTCATGTGATTTTTCTTTATGAAATTATTTCATTCAGCATTATGAATTTTTGACAAATAAGATAATTAATGATAGCCTAGGAAAGAAGTGATAGACCCTAGAAGGAATTCTGTCATTAGAAAAAGAGGAGAAAAAGGGAAATTATTTGAGAAGTGAAAACCAGGAGGCTATAAAGATAGATTTTGGTAGCAAGACTGTGCTTTAAAGTGCTAGAGGAATTAATTAGGTGATATTTGGGATGGGTAGACTTATTCTTCAAACTTAATTAAATGAACAATCTCCCTGAACAAAAATGGTAAATATTTCTTAGAAAATCCAACTATCAAGTAAGAGTCAACTTCTTTGTTTAAAAATAACATTAAGACATCAGTAAAGGTAACATACCCATGCTGTTCCTATAAATGTCCTCAGAGAAAGTTTATATAGTAACCTTGTAGATTTACTTTATCTCATACGAATACAATCAGCCTTATTGGGATATATATTTTAAAACTACAACAATATACAACTTCGTAAAATTTGTTTATTCAATTCTGGATTCTACTTGTTTAGACCAACAGTTTTATAAGACAAAGGTCTGTAAAGTCTATTGCATTAAAAATATCTGTTTTCTTTGTGTATTTCTTTCTTAAAGTTTATTTACTGAGAGAGAGAGAGAGAGAGAGAGAGAGAGAGAGAGAGAGAGAGAGAGAGAGAGAAGGAACAAATGGGGAAGTGGCAGAGAAAAGAAAGACAGAATCCCAAGCAGGCTCTGCACCATCATTTCAGAGCCTGATGTGGAGCTTGAACTCACAAATCGTGAGATCATGACCTGAGCTGAGATCCAGTTAGACGCTTAACCAGCTGTGCCACCCAGGTGCCCATCTTTGTTTACCTAAAATACAGAGCAAATTTTCATCTAAAGAGTACTTCACTTTTATTGCTACCAACTCAATGTAAGAAATAATTGCTGTTGTGTGTGTCAAAGTTCCCACCCACTATGCATGTGCTTATCTCTGATTTTCACTAAAAAAAGGGAGAATCTGAATAGATATTGTAAAGGAATAACTGATAGAAGGGGTTGATGAAAATTATGGGATTAAGGAATTTATTAATGAAACAATGACTTTTTTATCCAAGTGAAGCTAACACACAGTGTTACATTAGTTTCAGGTCTACAACATAGTGACTCACCAAATCTATACATCATGCTATGCTCACCACAAGTATGTGTGAAGAAATGATTTTAAAAGAGGGTTTTTTTTCATTTTTAACTATAAAATGGGAAAAATCTTCAAAATATTAATCATATGCTCTTTTCAATACAACTGCTTCTTTGCAGTGGTTAGCTTAGCAGCTTTTGGCTAGAGCATGAGGCATGCCTAACGCATAAGAACTTATCTACCAGACCATGAGTCTACCCCATTGTCCTACACTATGCCCAACCCAGAGCAGATACTCAAGAAATGTTTTATTTAAATGAATGAAGAAATGAATAAATCCTTTCCCTTCCTTCGTGCTGCCCCCAACCCCATCTCCACCATCTGTCCTGACCCTGTCCAGGCAGCTTTATAGTAACAATTTTTTATTGAGTGCTTCCCAAATCTCAGACATACACTTTACGTGTACCATTTCATTTATTCCACAAACTAAGTAGGTTTTATTACTCTCCAATTTCACAGATGTGGAAAGTGAGGTTCGGCGGGATTAACATTACTTCCCCAAGGTCTCACTTGTCTCTCTGTCTCCAATCTGATGCTCTCCACTGCACTTTGCTAACTGCTGCCAGACTAATCTTTCTAAAATTTGAAAGATGTCACCCATTGACACATCTTTCAGTAACTCTTATAAGTTTTAGAATAATATTCAAACTCTTTAACATAGAAAAAGACTTTGAAGATTATTTGACCCTTGCTTTATCTTTCTGTCCTATTCTCTCATGACTCGTAGGTACATGTTTTATGGTACTTCATCATCTGTTTCAAATTTCTTTCAGCAAGCTGTTTAACTCCTCCTTACTTCTGCATTTATTGTTTCTACTGCCTGAAATTCCCCTCTACCCTTTTATATTTAGCCAGTGCTTGTTCACAAATTACCTCTATCAGAACAATATAAAAATTTCCCAAGTGATATTATTGTTATTATTTTTAAAGGGAGAATCATCATGAGTTTATTTTGTTCCAGAATGCATTGCTTGGAAATGAGTTACTGGCAAATCTGTACTTATCAGAAAGAATTGGCTATCAGAATGTTCTTGTTCCAAGAAATGTAAACCTTTCTCTCCTCATTCAAGATAAAGCAGTTGGGATAATAATTATTAGGCTACTGTTTCCGGCTGCTTTTTGGAACAGGAGGCCAAGAGAGATAAGGTTGTACAGTCTGAGATGATAAGGGCCATTGATGATCTCCTGAGCCAAGGAGCAAGTAGCTTTTCTTCATTGGAACAAAGGGCACTGGGAGAAAGAATGCTTCAACATCTTTAAGAACAAAGAAGGGAGTCTCCAGAGAGACGTGAGGAGTTATGCAGATGTGATTGTCATATGAGTGAGCTCATCAACTTAGAAAGGTTTGAAATACTAGGTACCCAAAACCTTCACACCACTTTCTTTTTGGGCTTTAACAAAAACGTGCAGGGGGCATCTGGGTGGCTCAATCAGTTAAGCATCCGACTTCAGCTCAGGTCATGATCTCACAGTCCATGAGTTTGAGCCACATGTTGGGCTCTGTGCTGACAGCTCAGAGCCTGAAGCCTGCTTCTGATTCTGTGTCTCCCTCTCTCTCTACCCCTCCCCTGCTCACATTCTCTCTCTCTAAAAAAATGGAGAAAACCCAAACAAACAAATGTGTAGTCCAGCTACATGAACCAAAGTTTTAAAAGGTAAGGAATTTAGTTATATATCTAATGCTATTTGGAATTTAAAAATTAAGGAATTTATACCTGAGAGACAGAACTACTAAGAACCATTGAACAAATTCCCAGGTGTGCATTAGCAGACAGTGTGTGTGATCTGGGCACGCAGCAGGGAACCAGCAAAGAACCAGGAAAATGTGCCCAATGCATGGAGCCCTTTAAAGTAGTGTGGAACTTGGCTTTAAAAATGTTTAGACCAGACATGTTGTAGGGATTAGTTATAGCATTTGTGTTCAATTACATGGTATTGAAGAGAGCGGAGTAGTTCTGAAACATATACTCCACATCTGTGGCGAAGCTATGGCCACTACTGCCTTTGTGCTTTTGAGTTTTTCTCAAAAGCTTTATTTTCTAACCCCATTCCCTCCTCTACCTCATTTTGTAATTGTATGGCGGTCTCCTACATGAAGCTGTGACCATGGAGAGGTGGCTGCAATAGGAGGCTCATTGCATTTGTGACAAGTGGTTATCACTCAGTGTCTCTGAACCGGGGAAAATACGTACCTATCCTCTTCTTTTTCTAGCTGGCCACAGCACGTTGCTACCTTCTTCCTGTGCTAGCGATGGTCTGGTTCCTGTGCAATGTGTTCTCTGTGCAGTATGTAGCTATTTTCCTAGCTTTGTGTCCATCCTACCCATCATGATATCTTTATTCCCACTATAGATACTGCACTTCACACACTTTCAATGACTTCTCCTACGCTTACAACCGTTTCATCACTGTTAACCCTAAAGTTCCCATATCCTGTTGAACTGTGGGTCCCTGAAGTGATCAGTTTAATACAGTGAGACCGCCACCCTTCCAAAGACATTTAACACTTACAATGTGCAGGGGACAATGCCATGTGTTGTGGGGTGGATTCTAGTCTCCCTAAAGGTCTTAGTCTAGGAGGGGAGAAAGACCAACCAAAGTACCACCCTACTAGATGATCTCTCTGTTGACCTCTTGCTCTTTGGCTTCAAACATTGCCTATGCCTTTGTTATCTTCCGAAGACCTTCATTGGTTTTGTTTTGTTCTTTGGTCCTGCTACCCTTCTATAGACTATTTGCTTGTTTTCCTGATTTAAATGCCAACCTTTCTGAAGGAGAGACAATGTACTATCAGGGTTAACTGTGCAGATGTTAGATTTAGGCAGAATTAGATTTGAATCTTGTATAATCATAAAGAGGCTTTTGTATTTCAAAGATTTACACCATATTAAGACTTAAACTCTCTGGATTACTTTATAATTAGAGGGTAGGATCAGTTATTCCATATTCAAGGGACTCAAAAGAGAGCCTGACAGGCCCAAGGGGAAGAATGGGGTTCTTGGTTGGAATTCTTTGCTCCCTTAGGCCTGTGGGTAAGGTCATGGGCACTCTGGAGGATAGAGCAGGGCATAGCAGGCAACCTAAGCTGGGGCCAGAGCAGAGTGGATTTATGTGGCTTCATCAGCTGCCTGTGGGTTCCATCGCCTATGTCTAAATTCCTGGGACATTACTCCTGCTCTTACCACTCCACATGAACTGTTCTTGCCAGGAGCTCTTTTCTGGTCCTAAGTTGAAGGGTGGGTGCCTCAGTGTGGGTGCCCTTCATAGTTTGGTCCTTGGCTTTCACTCTGCCTACATTATCTCCCTTAGAAATCTCACATCCTACCAGACAGTGGGGCCAGAGGTGTGACGTTAAATAAAAGGTTGACACAAAGTGAAACCACCAAAATTATCTTTAGTCAAGAAGAATGATAATGAGACCACAAAGGTAGAATCAACATTAGACAGTGGTTCTTGGCCAGGGATGCTCATCGGAAATACCCGGTTATCTTTCTCTAAATACACAGGCCACGTCACGGCTAAACTCCACAGGGGAGTGATCCAGGCACGTGTATTTTCACAAAGCTTCCCAAGAGAGTTGGAAGCATGCTTCTGGTTTGAGCTGCTGGGATAGGAGAATATAAGCCCCTAGTTAATCTACTTTATATCCCTGATTGGAATTACCCTGCACTAAAGTTTCTCTCAGGGAACAAAAAACATACTTTCAGATGACCAATAAGGATTGTGAACAGAATGAAACAAAGAGGGATGGAAATGACTGAAAAGGCTTCATATGGGGAGGGAAAGGATGAGAAAGACAAACAGTTGTTTGTATCCCAAAAATCAGACTGCATGAATCGTACAGGAGGAATCCAGAGGTTTGCAAGAAGGGTAAACATATTGTCAAGCAAACATCGATGTCAAATGCATTGCAGTCTTCATGGGTATGCTTTTAAGGATCGGTGTTCTACCTAAACATTCCAACTTTTATTGCCAGATGTTGATTTTGAATTTTAGACAGACAGCCTCCATTTTAGGTCACCACGTACTAACTCATCCTAGAATCTGCCTATATAAACATTTCTTGCCAGATAGAATTTATGTGTGAATATAATACAAAGCAGCTGGAAAAGTCTGGGGTATCTGCAAACGCTGGCAGTGTGGGTTGTATGTGGAGAACTGCCACGTAGGATAAGTGAGTGGATATTACGGGAAGATTTCTGACTCAGTATGGCTAGCAGTAAGCTGCCCAAGCACGGAATGAACTGTCACCCAAAGCTTTAAGTTGGTTGACACTGACGGGATCAAAGCAGAGGCTGCACAGAGACCTGTAAGAAAAGGAATGTTGCATCATTTGGACTCAAACGCAGTGTGAGGAAGATGTGGGTTGTGAGTTGGAAGGGAGGAGGGAGCAGACGTGGTTGGCTGTCCCTGGTACATTCTTTCAGAGTGATGCCATCACAGTTTCTGAGATCCTTTTTCTGTGAGCTCTCTCCCCGTGATCTGTGCTCTGACCACCAGTGAATCTCACAAATCTGAGAACCTGCATTTCCTCGATCCCAAAGCTCTGGCTCCAACTCTGACCCCCCCCCTTCCCTCTCTCATCACCAACTGCCCAAGGCCACATTGACCCGCTGTTTATCCATCTCAGAAACAAGCTTGCGTTTCAAATGACATATGTAGATTGCTACTTTGCTTTTATTCACCAACATAAGAGCAAAGGCTTGCTTTCTCATAAGCGTGTAAACTGAGTGGAATGAAAAAACCTTTGCCAACACCAGGAGAGATTATTTATTGTTTCCTTTCAATCTACAAGGCTCTCAGTCTGTCAGAGCTGGAGATTAACCCATAAGCAAGGAATTACATTAGCAAAGCCTTACTTGTCACGCAAATCCCCGATCTCTGTGGGGTTTGAAATTTTCTTTGGAGTTTATGGGTATGTTTTCTAGTACAGGTTGATCTCTATTTACAATTAGATATATTTCTGACCATGAAGATATAAAGCAAATATCTGGTAAGTACCCAGTATTTCCTTACTCATTGTCAAAGAACTGATTCCCTACAAGAAAGAAAAAAAAATCCAATGTGCAGTGAAAATTGCTTTTAAGACTCCAAGCATCCCCTCAAGACACATTCTATCCCCATCACTGTCCATTACATTTGGTTCCCCATAGAGGCTTATAAAAATAACAAACGAGATCGCACACCCGTGAATCAGGTACACAGAGATCCAATCTCAGCTTACCTTTTTTTAAACTGCATAACTTTATTTATTTTTTAATGTTTATTTATTTTTGAGAGAGAGAGAGAGAGAGAGTGACCCCACACCAGCTTGAACTCACGAACCGCGAGATCATGACCTGAGCTGAAGTCGAACGCTTAACCAACTGAGCCACTCAGGGGCCCCTTAACTGCATAACTTTAATTAACTTCTCAGCTTCTTCATCTTAAACATGAGGATAGTAACACCTACACAGCAGCATTGCTGTGAGGATTAAATGAGATAAAATATGTAAAACAGTTAGCGTGGTGTTTGGTGCTTGAGAAACATTCGCTGCTTTCCCGTGTGCCTACTTTATTGAACGGGCAACACCATGGTTGGCCATTATTTGCGGTACCAGAGTCTAGGAAAATCATATAGACTAATTTCCAGATGATGTAGGCAATCTCAGCAGTATCTGATTTACATGTATTCTAGAGCCCTTCAGACAGAATTCACTCCGCTATGGTTTGTAGATGCTGGGCTGGTAATATTCCCGGGACCTGTAGCATTATTAAAATGAGGAAACTACACAGACACGCGTGGTGTTTCCCAAGATAACATGGGTGTTGCCTTGCTACTTAGAGGACAGTGTTTCAAAAACCTGTGTTCAAAACTGAGCACCAGATACATAAACCACATTCTTCTCATGCTTTAATCCAAAAGCCCACCCCAAACCTGTATAATGAAAATAGGTTCAATGTGCAGTTCCCCCATTTAGAAGTAGCTGGATTCTTCCCACCCCTTTTATTGCTACAAAACTTTTAATTTAATCTAGTTTGTAAATGTACTTTAAAAAATCATCCCCAAGTCACAAATGCCGCAGAGCTTGAAAAGTCGAACAGTCCTTTCTAGGCTTATTAACTAACTCTCATTTGTGGGTCTTTGGCTTATTAACTGAACCCAGCACACTTCAGTCTCTGCTCCCTTTCCCTGCTCCTCAGAGAAAGACTCTTTCACATCTTTTCATTGATTAATTAGGCATGTACTCCAGGTCTTTAAACCAAAAATTACGAATTTCAAAAAAAATTTAGGGACCATATATGAACTGACTTCTATGGAAGGTAAGACTTTCTCTTGTTCTACCACATGCAACTCCCCAACCACTAGGATGGAAATATGGAATCAGGTTATTTTAGGATTGAGTGTTTACATTAGTATGAGCACACAGATGATGTTGGGAGTTGAACCATGTAGTATACCAGGATTACTATTCCCTTTTCGCAAACTTTCTTTTCTTTTCTTACTGCTTTTTCCCTCTATTGAGACTCTTTTCTCCAGACTGCTTGAACAGCCCCTCTCCCCCATTTGTTCTGGCCACTGTTTTTCTAATTCAAGGCCAGCCTCCAAATTCACTCCTCTTTCGCAGTGAGGCACTAGAACTCAGGACCCAGGAGGGACATAGGGCTTGCTAACTCTGAGCTTCAGTACAGAAGGATCAGGCTGTGGAATTCTTTTGAGAACTGGGATGTCTATTTCTTTACATTTTTTTCTCTTCAGACAATTGGATCACCTGGAGAATTCTCCTCTAGTCTCCTGCTGGAAGTAGGTATACTCTTCCTGACATAATACTCATTTAGGTCTTCTGTTTCCGTATAGAAGCGTCTCCTCAACTGACGTGGCTATTCCCCAGACCAAAACTGTTTTACTGTCTCCTGAGAAGAAATCTTCAAACCTCTGCTACAGTAACTGAGGCTGCAAAATATCCCAAACATTTAAGTATGTTTATCATTTTCTGTATGTAATGGCATGTTAATGAATTTTGATATTATAAAACCTATATCAATTTTAATTATAAGTAGTTTTATTTTCTTGTCATAGTCAGAAGTCTGTCTATACCCATTTAGATTAAAGCTCTCTTGAAATACCTTTACTTCTTCAGTTTTATTTATTTTGTGAGTGTGTGACTTTTTAAAAATTGAGGTATAATTGAACATATGACATTATATTAGTCTCAGGTATACAACATAGTGATTCTTCAGTCTTTGTATATATTGCAAAATGATCACCCCTATAAGTCTGGTTAGCATCTGTAACCATACCTGGGCACAAAATATTTTTGTGTGATGAGAATTTTTAAGATATATTCTCTTAGCAGCAGTCAAATATGCAACAACGGTATTATTAACTATAGTCACCATGAGATACAGTATATCCTCAGGACTTACGTAGTTTATAACTGAAAGTTCGTACCTTTTGATCGTCTTCATCATTTTCGCCCACTCCTTACCCCACACTGATGGCAACCACCCATCTATTCTGTAGATCTATGAGCTTGGTTTTTTGTTTTGTTTTATTTTTAGATTCTACACATAAGTGGAATCATACAGTATTTGCCCTTCTTTGTTTGACTTGTTTCACTCAGCATAATACCCTCAAGATCCATCCGTGTTGCCCCAAATGGCAAGATTTAATTCCTTATACAACTGAATAATATTCTTATGTATATATGTCATATTTCTAAGCATTTTCTTTATCCATTCATCTGACAGTCAATACTTAGGTTCTTTTCATATCTTGATTATTATAAATAATGCTGCGATGAACATGGGGTACCTATATCTTTTTGAGCTGGTGTTTTCATTTTCATTGAATAAATATCCAGAGGTGGAATTACTGGGTCATATGGTAGTTTTATTTTAAATGTTTTGAAAAACTCCCATACTGTTTCCTGTAGTGGCTAGAGCAATTTACATTCCTACCAACAGTATACAAAATTTCCTTTTCTCCATACCCTTGACAACACTATTTCTTGTCTTTTTTATGATAGCCATTCTAATAGTACTGTGGTTTTGATTTGCATTTCCCTGATGACTAAATATGTTGAGCATCTTTTCATGTACTTGTTGGCCATCTGTATGTCTTCTTTGGAAAAATGTCTATTCAGATCCTGTGCCCAGTTATTGTTTGTTTGTTTGTTTTACTTTTGAGTTTTAGGAGTTCTTTATATATTTTGGAATAATAACCCCTTAGCAGATATAGGATTTCTTTTTCTCACATTCAGTAGATTGCCTTTTCATTTTTGTTGATGGTTTCCTCTACTATTTTAGTTTGATGTAGTCCCATTTATTTTTTTTTCTTTTGTTGCCTCTGCTTTTGGTGTCAAATCCAAAAACAATTGTCAACATCTATATCAAGGAGCTTACTGCCTATGTTTTCTTCTAGGAGTTTTATGGTTTCAAGTTTTTATTTAAATGCTAATTCATTAACATCTGTGGTAAAATTGGCTTCAGGAGTAGGATTTAGTTATTCATCACTTATGTATAACACCCAGTGTTCATCCCAACAAGTGCCCTCCTTAATACCCATCCCCCTTTTATCCAATCCCCTACCCATCTCCCTCTATCAACCCTTAGTTTGTTCTCTATAGTTAAGAATCTCTTATTATTTGCTTTCCTCTCTCTCTTTTTCTTCCCCTATGTTCATCTGTTTTGTTTCTTAAATTCCACATATGAGTGAAATCATATGGTATCTGCCTTCCTCTGACTGACTTATTTTTCTTAGCATAATACACCCCAGCTCCCTCGACATTGTTGTAAATGGCAAGATTTCATTCTTTTTAAAAAATTTTTTTAACATTTTTATTTAGTTTTGAGGGACATAGAGAGACAGAGCATGAGCAGGGGAGGGGCAGAGTGAGAGAGAGACAGAATCTAAAGCAGGCTCAAGGCTCTGAGCTGTCAGCACAGACTCTGACATGGTGCTCGAACTCACAAACCGCGAGATCCTGACCTGAGCCAAAGTCGGATGCTTAATTGACTAAGCCACCTAGACACCCCCAAGATTTCATTCTTTACGATGGCTGAGTAATATTCCAGTGTGTGTGCATGTATGTTGTGTGTGCGTGTGTACATCATTCACCAGTCGATGGACATTTGTGCTCTTTCCATAGTTTGGGTATTGTTGATAATGCTGATATAAAGATTGGGTGCATATGCCCCTTCAAAACAATATTTCTGTATTCTTTGGGAAAATATCTACTAGTGCAATTGCGGGGTCATAGAGTAGTTTTATTTTTAGCTTTTTGAGGGGTCTCCATACTGTTTTCCAGAGTGGGTGCCCCAGTTTGTATTCCCAACAACAATGCAAGAAAGTTTCCCTTTTTCTTCATCCTCACTAACATCTGTTGTTTCCTAAGTTGTTAATTTTAGCTATTCTGATAGGTGTGACATGGTATCTCATTGTGGTTTTGATCTGTATTTCCTTGATGATGAGTGAGGTTGAGCATCTTTCAACGTGTCTGTCAGCCATCTGGAAGTCTCCTTGGGAAAAATATCTTTCATGTCTTATGCCCATTTCTTAACTGGGCTGTTGAATTTGGTAAGATTTTTATAGATTTTAGGTACTAACCCTTTATCAGATGTGTCATTTGCAAATATCTTCTCCCATCCTGTAGGCTGCCTTTTAGTTTTGCTGATTGTTTCCTTCATTGTACAGAAGCTTTTTATCTTGATGAAGTCCCAATAGTTCATTTTTGCTTTTGTTTTCCTTGCCTCTGGAGACGTGTCTAGTAAGAAGTTGCTCTAGCCAAGGTCAAAGAGGTTGGCAGTCTATGGGATTTTGATGGTTTCCTGTTTTACATTTAGCTCTTTCATCCATTTTGATTTTATTTTTGTGTATGGTGTAAGAAAGTGGTCCAGTTTCATTCTTTTGCTTGTTGCTGTCCAGTTTTCCCAGCACTGTTTATTGAACAGACTGCCCCTTTCCCATTGTACATCCTTGCCTCCTTTGTGGTAAACTAATTAACTATATATGCATAGGTTTATTACTAAGCTTTCATTTGTTCTATTGACCTGTATGTCTGTTTTTATTCTAATGCCATAATGTTTTGTTTACTAGAGCTTTGTTAATATATCTTAAAATCAAGGAACTTGATGCCTCTAGCTTTGTTTTTTCTTCTCAAAATTGCTTTGGTTATTCAAGGTCTTTGTGGTTCCACACAAATATTAGGATTATGTGTTCTGTTTCTGTGAAGAATGGCATTGAAATTTTTTAAAACATTTTTTATAAATGTTTCTTTATTTTTGAGAGAGAGAGAGACAGAACATGAGCAGACACAGAATCTGAAACAGGCTCCAGGTTCTGAGCTGTCAGCACAGAGCCCAGAGTGGGGCTCGAACTCACGAACTGCAAGATCATGATCTGACCAAATTCAGATGCTTAATCAACTGAGCCAACCAGGCATGCCAGATTTTGATAAACATTGCATTGAATCTATAGATTGCCTTAGGTAGTATGGACATTTTAATATTAATTTGTTTAATCGATGTGCATGAAATTCTTTCTGTTTATTTGTGTCTTTTTCAATTTCTTTTATTAATGTATTATAATTTTCAGTGTATAGGTCTTTCACCTCTTGGTTTAATTTATTTCTAGGTATATAATTTTTGATACAATTATAGATGAGATTTTCTTAATTTCTCTTTCTGATAGTTCATTAGTCATGCACTGAAATGCACAATATTTCTGTATATTGATTGTGTATCCTACACGCTTACTGAATTCCTTTTTTAGTTCTAATGGTTTTTTGGTGGAGTCTTTAGTATTTTTAAAAATATAATAACATCTGCAAACAGTGACAGTTTTATTTCTTCCTTTCCAATGTTGATGCTTTCATGTCTTTTTCTTGCCTAATTGCTCTGACTAGGACTTCAGATATTATGTTGAATAAAAGTGATGATACTGGGCATCCTTGACTTGTTCCTAATCTTAGAGGAAAAACTTTCAGCTTTGATGTTAGTTTGTCCTATATGAACTTTATTATATTGAGGCACATCCCCTCTATACCTGCTCTGTTGAGAGGTCTTGTCATAAATAGGTATTACATTTTGTCAATTTTTTTTGATCTATTAAGATGGTCCTTTGGTTTTTACTCTTTATTTTGTTAATGTAATGTATCACACTGATTGATTTGCAGATGTTGAACTCCTTTGTATTTCTGGAATAAACTTCATTTGATCACAGTGTATGATTCTTTTAATGTCTTGTTGAATTGGTTTGGTAATATTGTATTAAATATTTTTGCCTCATTGTTCATCAGGGATACTGGCTTGTCATTTTCTTTTCTTTTTGGATCCTTGTTTGGTATCAGGCTAATGCTGGCCTTGTAAAATGAGTTTGGAAGTGTTACCTCTTCTATTTTTTTGGAAGACTTTGTAAAATATTTGCATTAATTATTTAAATATGTTTCAATTTTTTTAAATTTCTATTTTGTATAATCCTATAAAATTAGGAAGAAAAACATCTTAGTTTTCTTTTGGGTCTAAAAGAACCAAAACACAGCAAGATTGTAGATTACATAATATGTGTTTAAAAAGAGAACAGAAGCTAGTGTTCTCTTATTTATTGGCCATGGCATTATTTTAACCTTAATTACATCAAATGAAGCCTGATATACATTAGGTGAAATTTAGAGACAGTTGGAGTTTAGTTTGCCTTGATTTCTTTTTTAAATGTCTTTTTGTTTTTATTGCAAGATAAACTGTGTATCCACAGTAAGGCATATTATATTCAAAGTAAAGCTTTATGCCATTTATCACCTATTTTTTTCTAAATTGTGATGTTTCAAGCATTTACTTATATGAAATTCTACTTAAGCATTATAGAAGCTTAATTGTGAGGTAGGTTTGGTTTCTAGTTTCAAACATAGAACCATGATGAAATATACACATATTTTTAAAAGACTTGTGGTTTTGAATACTTTAATTCAAAACTGCTTTCTTGACTGATAAAATCTTCATTCTGTTTTTAAACTACATCTTCATTGAAGTAAATTCTGAAAGCTGCTAAACTTTTGTAAATCATTAAAAGGGCTGTATTTCCCACTTAAGAATTTCTACTAAAAATAGTGTGACACCATGTTTAAAAAATGCTTGGGGTCAGTGGCTTAGTTGGTTTAGCAGCTGACTCTTGGTTTCAGCTCAGGTCATGATCTCACAGCTTCATAGGTTCAAGCCCCATGTTGGACTCCGTGCTGACAGTGTGGACACTGCTTGGGAATCTCTGTCTCCCTCTTTCCTTGCCCCTCCCCCACGTGCACTGTCTCTCTCAAAATAAGTAAATAAATTAAAAAAAATTTTTAATGCTCAAAATAAAGAGAATTATATTAATGTATTCAATCCATTCTCTCTTCTCACTATATTCTCTTCCAAACTTAAATAAAGATAGTAGACAAGTATGAGCCCAATTCTTATATGCTCTCCTTCAGCCTACAGTAGAGGATAATCACTTATTTTAGTCATAATGGCATTGGTATGTGTTTTGTTCCTGGAATTGAGCTCAAGAAGCCAATCTATTTTTGTTGATGAGTTCTAAGGCCAATAGCTATTTCATTATCATGTCATACAAGTTGTTTGGCTAGTTTTTACTGGGAGGATATATCAAAAAGATTGAACATAGCAAACATAATCAAATAAAAATTTCACTCATGCTGCCTATAAGGTTTCCCTTTGGTGTACATGTTTTACAAAAATGTTGATGATTCAGCTGTATAAGTCTGTTTTATCTTTCAGTTGTAGCTTAATAATAATAAATCTGTGCTTTTCATTACAGAATCAATAACACTGGTTGATCACTCTGTGCAGAGCACTTTCTTTTGATACACTGATCTCTCTAACCTCAAAAAACTTAAAGTAGAAGGAAATTCAAGTATAAACATCACCATAATTGTAAAGGATTTGAGAAGCATGAGGTTAAGGACTTCACTAGTTTCAAGAGAGAGTAAATTCCCTCCATGTCTACAGAGAGTAAGAGATGAGGCTTGACTGTGATTTTTAGTGAAGATAAGGGGGAAAGTTGGGAGAAGATGGAGAAAACATTCTCAGAGGAAAACTTGAGCAGAATCAGTTTTTGGAAGTGATTTGGCTAAAGAGTTATTCAATGAAAGTATTTAGCAATTATCCCCAGTAACTCTTGTTTGTAGGAATGAGTTAATGAATGACTCGTGTCCAAGACACAAGTTGAAATTTCTGTAAGGTGTCATTAGTAGGAGTCATGGAATTCAAGCCAGTCTTGAAAGAACTCTCACCACAGTGATTGGCTGGCTAAGAAATGCTTGGCTGGACCGGCAGCTGACTGTGGACTTACCGAAGGGTCTGGGAGAGTGAATGCCAAGGGTCAAGGAGAGAAAAGGTGTCTAGAAAAAGAACTCTGTTTTACCTTCTATTCACAGAATATGTTTGTACTCTTAACACTTCACTTCTGGACAGCAAAGCTTTAAATTTTCCACACCAAGCAATTCTGACACCAGCTGCCTAGAGTTAGGGCAGACTACACAGGATAAGGGCTCAGTCCCACAAAATTGCTTTTTACTCCAGACGCTAACTGCAACAGCTAGTGGGTCCTCAGCTTGCGCACAACTTCTATCTGACTTGGTTACAATTTGGATTGTCTCACGACTCCCTCCTTGGTTTAATCGTTTGCTAGAGCAGCTCTCAGAACTCAGGGAGACACATTTAATATGATAAAGGACACAGAGGAACAGCCAAATGATGAAGTGCATAAGATGAAGTCTGAAGGGTCCTGAATGCAGGAGCTTCTGACCTGTGAAACTGGGATACATCACTTTCTGAGCAGATAGATGTGTTCACCAAAATGTGTTCTGGAAGGTCCCTGGATCCTGTACTTTTGGGACTTTCACATAGGCATGGTTGAATATCAACTCCATTTCCAGTGTCTCCCTCTTTTGGAGATGGGGGTGGGGGCCGGGGGAACTGAAAGTTCCAAGCTTCTAACGATGTGTTGGTGTTTCTGGTGACCAGCCCCCATCTTGGAGCCCATCAAGAATCACTTCATTAGAACAAAAGACCTCCTATCACATAGGACATTCAGGGTCTTAGGAGCTTTATGTCAGACATTCCTGTCACTCAAAAACTTCCAGGGGTTCCAAGAGCTCTGTCATGAGCCAGGGTCAAACCCCAGATACTAACAAGAAACCAGGGATAGAGAACAATGTAGATCTCTTCTTATTTCACAGAGGGCTTAAGGACATAAATATAATTCTTGTAATAAAACATTAGTGTGCTATTGTAATATTTTATAACTGTCTTTTAGCAGATAAGAAAATGAACCAGATAATATTTTTAAATGTAAAAAACTAAAGCCTCAGTCAAAAGAGACTAGACTCGGGGCAGCTGGGTGTCTCAGTCAGTGAAGTGTCCTCAGGTCAGTCTAGTGGTCTGTGAGGTTAAGCCCCCACATCGGGCTTTGTGCTGACAGACTGCTCAAGGGACTGAAGCCTGCTTCCGATTCTGTGTCTCCCTCTCTCTCTCCACCTTTCCCTTGCTCATGCTCTCTCTATCTCTCTCTCTCAAAAATAAAAATTTAAAAAATTTTGTAAAAAGAGAGACTAGACTTCCATTTGTTTTGAATTTCACTGTTTTGCATTTTTAAAAAGTGGCACATGGATTATACAGAAATGCCACTTTCCAGACTAACGGAAACACATCAGTCTGATCATTGCTTGCTGAATAATGCATATTAACAGCATGAAACAAAGTATGCAGTGTTCTGTACTTGTTGGTAACAAAAAAATAGAAAAATGTCCTTATGTGAATCATTAAAACCACTGTTTAGGAGTAGAAAAACAAACCTACAAATTATTTCCAGAAGCAGAGTAATCTATAAATGTGTTAGGGGACAGGCAGCCTGGGAAGCATTTGTTCCACACTTTCAAATTTTGAGATTAAGAAAAGTATTAACTGTTGTAATGTGCCAGAAAATTGTCTAAGGTAAATGCAGGCAGATATATAAATTGGAATAGAAGCCACAAGTCAGGGTCAAACGCAAATTTGTCATCAAACAGGAAATTATCCCACTACTATGAAAACAAAGTAAGCTCTGACCCCATCTATTACATTGCTGCTATTTAAACAAATCTATTGATTATGATAGCAGATTATCATATGATAGCAGATAGCAGATATGATAGCACTAGATTAGAATTTGGTTAATAAATATTAGATTGTTAATTTCATGTTTATGCAGGCAATAATTCCCTTTCCATTTTTTTCTATTTACTTCTAAAATTTAGAGATGGAAAGCCCACCAAAAAAGATCAGAAACATTAACATTTTGAGTTATTTATTTATTTATTGAGTTTATTAACATATTGAGTTATTTATTAACATAAACATTTTGAGTCTTTGAGATTTTTCACTCCCTTTTTTGTAAAAATATAAAACTCAAAGTTCGATAGTAGCTGGTGGGAAACAAGCTGAAATGTGAAATCCTGATATTTATCCTGTCATTCAAACCAGGGGTCTTTATGTAATGAGCCAGGTTTTCTGGCCACACAGTGTATGATATGTAAGGACGCAGGTCTGAATCAAACTGACTCCATGACAGGCTTCAAGTTTCCCTCTGACCTTGGAGGCCTAAGTGTTGGTTTCTCAGAATCATTAGACAATAAAAGGGCACACATTACCCAAGGCAGGAGGGACCACCCTAGTAACAACCAATCAGGAAAGGCCAGCTAACACCCTTGACATTCCTAAGGGCAGGCCTAGAGATAGAAGCTATAGATAATCACTTTAAGGCTAGTTATACCCTACAGTGAGGGTTCTGGATCCACTCTGTAATTGGTTAATACTCTAAATGTTGTGATTGGGTCCTGCCAAAAGTAACAAGCACGCTGGACAATGTGTATGGTTAAAGTTACTGCCAATAATGTTATGTGATAATAATTGGGTCACTGTAGCTGTGTCACAATTTCCTGTCACTCCCTTTTCCCAAACCCCATAAAAATCCTGCTCAGCCCTTGTTCGGGGCTCTCAGCGTGGATCCACTGTGCTGGTGAAGTCTGTGAGCCTGAGCCTAAGCCCGTAATAAAACCGCCCTTTGCTTTTGCATGCGTGACTCGGTCTCCCTGGCAGTCTCTGGTTTTGGGGGATGATATTGAAATCTTGGGCATAACAGATAAAAGTGGCATATCTGAAATATAGGCACAGGACAATGTATGGATGACAAACATAAGGAAGAATGCCTGGCTGGCTCAGTCAGGAGAGCCTGCAACTCTTGATCTCAGGGTTGGGAGTTTGAGCCCCATGTCGAGGGTAGAGATTGCTTAAAAAAAGAAAATATTTAAAAAAAGAAGAAAATAGAAAAAAAAAGAAACATGAAGAAAGAGTTTATTTGAGGGGGTCCTTTGTTTTCTTCCCGGTTAAGCTCCAGGTCAAAGTGAGAGGATCACAGGAAGACCAGGCTAGCTCTCTGTGGGTCCCAGATTCCTTGTGGGTTGAAGGCACTTCAGATTAAACAAATACATAACCCCCACCTCTAGGAGGGGTGCTGGATGTAGAAAAGAAAAATTGCAAAGATGGTTGATGAGTTTGGGGAACAAGGAGACAAAGATGGAGAAAAATGCTGACTCTTATTTGACCTTCACTCCCTCCCTCCCCACCTTCCCCCTCAGTGGGCAAAGATTAACCTACTGATTTTAATTAGTTTCTGCCTGCTCTAGCTGAGACCGAGTGAAGCCGTGTGCCTGGGGGCCTGATGCAGGACGCAGCAAAGCCCTACAGGGACAGGAAGAAGGGACGGGTCTCCTCTTAGCGGTACAGTCATGTGACAAAGCCTCACAGGTCGGGGCTAAAAGGGTTTCCCACTAAAGGGGGTGAAACTCCCAGACAATATCCAGAGCTTTAAGACAAGAGGGTTTTTCAAATATGTTCCACGTCAATAGTGGCGGATACTTTCCTAAAACAATTGGTAGATTCCTTCACCATACAGCAGTGTTCTAGATTTGTGACATAGAAATAAAAATAACTGAAGCAAGAAAAAAAATGGTTGAAGAAGTTTGTATAATTGAGTGCCAAATTCTTGAAATTTTAAGACTAAAATTTGTGATTGCAGATAGGGAAATCGAGAGTACTTTGAAATCAGTTTTGATAACAAAACTAGAGCAGACCTACTAGAGCAGACCAGAAGACTGCTTCTTGCCCGACACACCCAGGCTCTAAAGGGACTTAACTCTTGATTGCCTCGCTGGCCTGGAACTTATCGCTCCTTGGTTTCCTAAATTTTAGGCCTGGGGCACCTGGGTGGCTCAGCTGGCTAAGTATCCAACTTTTGATCGTGGCTTCAGGTCATGATCTCACGGTTTGTGGGATCAAGCCCTATGCCTGGCTTTGCAATCATAGCCCAGAGCCTGCTTGGAATTCTTTCCTGCTCTCTGGCCCTCCCTGCTCATACTTGCTCACTCTCTCTCTCAAAATAAATAAATAAACATTAAAAAAAATCTATAAACTCTAAGCCTACAAGAGTGTGTGCAGTTTCCTGTCACGTGTGACTCCCTCTCCTTGGAAAGTCCTGCTTGTGCCTTTTATTTGACTAGTCACTCCTCAATTTTTATGCCCCACTTAGAAAATTATCTCCTCTAGGAAGCTCTATATAGTTACACTAAGATTTATTCCCTTTGAATCATCTATTTACTTGTTAATGTCTCCAACTAGACTAAGTTTATTCATCCACTCATCTATCTGTTGGACAAGCATTGACGTTTCTCTGAATGTCATCACAGAGCCTGGTGCACAACAGCGAACCAAATGAAAAGGATCCTTGCTCTCCTACTGTTTCGGTCAAGGGACAAGCCCCAGAATCTGATCTTCTCAGCACCTCTGCCTAATCTTGAGGGTTCACTGAGTAGCCAGGTATGTCAATGGAGAGATTCAAAAGTTCTAAATTCTGTGCGTGGGGATTAATCAGTTTGGTAATACAAAGAGCTACATCTAATACTTGTTAAACATTGTTCAAGGTATCAATTAGGAATGCGTTTGACTGCATATAACTGAAAATCCAATTTACAAGTAAGAGTTTAGTGCTTTTCACGTATCAAGAGGGGTGTGTCACTAGGCGGACCATTGTCTCCATAGGCCATCAGGGATTCAGACTCTCCTCGTAGGTGCCCCTAACGTGTGGATTGTATTTTTAAGATTGTTACTTCATAGTGGCAAGGTGGCTGCTCCACCTTTAACATCAGGCTGCATTCCAGGCAGAAGAGAAAAAGGGGCAAAGGGCAAAGGTGCAAGCTAAGTGAGTCCCCCCCCCCCCCCCTTTCAGGCGATTTCTCTGAAGTCACACTCAGTGAGTTCCACTTATGTCTCATTGGCCATAACATGTACCATAGGATGATAGCATAGCTATAAGGCAGGCTGAATAAAAATACTGTAAACTGATCATGCATTGTTACCATGAACAAAATCGAGGTTTATGTATCAAAGAGAAGAAAATGCATGTGGGATGGACAGCCAGCAGTCTCTGCCATTTAGAGAAATTATTCTTTTTTATTTTATTTTTTTTTAATTATTGATTTTTAAGAGACAGAGAGAGACAGCGCGAGCAGGGGAGGGTCAGAGAGAGAGGGAGGTAGAGAGGTAGGTACAGAATCTGAAGCAGGCTCCAGGCTCTGAGCTAGCTGTCAGCACAGAACCCAACGCAGGGCTCGAACCCACGAACCGTGAGATCATGACCTGAGCCGAAGCCAGACGCTCAACCTACTGAGCCACCCAGGCGCCCCATAGAGAAATCATTCTTGTAAGTCATTGTATTCATTTGTTGGTACATATTACACAGTCAGTTCCTAATTCTGGATTGACTGAATTTCTAAAACTGTTCATTTCTATATTTATCATTTGTAACTCAAGTTGTATTTACGCACAGTGAAATTATAAAATTTGTTTTGAGTGCTCGTTTATTCCCAGTGTGTTCCAAACAATACAGGTCGTGTCAGGATTATACTGCACAGAGGTAAATTTGGAAAATACTGGAGGATTTTTAACTCTCTGGACAGTTGCAGGAAGGCTTATCCTGTTTGGTACAAAGCCAAACTTCTGATAACATCTGACTGTCTCAAAAGATAAAGGACACAATGAGTGAAATTAACATTGTGGATTTAATGTAAACCCAAATGAAAGAATTAGACACAGGATATGGTTTAAATTCCTGGATTTTATGCTAATTAGTAATTTGACCTTGGGCTATTTCCTCAATCTCCCCAAGCCTCAATTTTGTCATCTATAGAATTGGGAAAATACAAACTACTTCATGGGGTTCTTGGAACCATTTTGTAAAACACTAACATTTATTAAACACTTACTACATAGAGTTTACTTTTTTACTATAAAAGACATATTTGCATCTTCAAGTGGACGCAATTGAAATATTTAGGGAGAAATGATCCTTTTGGTATTAATAAACCTCAAGAAAAGGAATTCTAGGTATAGAAAGGCTTAGCAAATATAAATTTGCTTCATAAGCATGAAAAATTATGGCATTCCTGATGCTAGGATAGAGATCTCAAAATTTTCCAAGACAGAATAGATATGAATTGGCAGCCAGAAATTTTTAAAAGAAGACAATTTGAGGAGGTCGATAGGCATTAATGAATGGCATTTGGACCACACCATTACTGTGATAAGAAAGAAACAAATCTTATTCAGAGAGCAGTCCAATGAATAGCCATAGCTCTTTAAAAACACACACAGAGGGTGGTGGAGGAAGGCCTGTAAGTAAAGTTGCTGAGCACCTCTGGAATAGCCAGCCTGCTGCCCTGCTGGGTCAGAGCCCCTGTGAAGTTCTTTACACTTCTCTGGGTGCTACACTTCAGAAGGCTGTTTAGTAAATGAGAATAGATCAAGAGGCAACTCAAATAAGTCAAGAATTTGGAATGCATCTATACTAAATGGTTAATGCAGGTGATAGCATTTGATCTGGGGGGGGGGAGACATTCCTGGAGATCCAACGTGTGTCCCCAAAGGCCCAGGCTGTCATGAGGTCCAGCCCTCAGACTGGAGGCAGCAAGATGGTGATCTAAGAGAAGCATGGTGTTAGGCCAATTCGATGTTGGCCCAAGTCAGTTTTGTGAGTGTTTTAAAGTAGCAGTCAGCTCCTCAAGTAAGATTTAAAAAAAAACATTTTTTAATGTTTATTTATTTTTGAGAGAGAGAGAGCGAGATTAAGAGTCAGAGCACAAGTTGGGGAGAGGCAGAGAGAGAAGGAGACACAGAATTTGAAGCAGGATCAAGGCTCCTAGCCGTCAGCACAGAGCCTGATGCGGCACTCAAACCCACAAACTGTGAATTCATGACCTGAGCTGAAGTCAGTCGCTTAACTGACTAAGCCACTCAGGTGCCTCTTTAAGTAAGATTTTAGTTAAAAATCTTAATTTTGGACTTCTCTTGAAGAATCATAAATTCTGAGTCTCTTTATAGCAGCAAATAGCTGGGTGTGAGGCTGTTCCTGGTGCAAGGCACATGTCCTCCATGTCACCAATCTCTGTGAGTCTTGCTGTCTCTCTTACAAACTGAGATGTATTCATAACAGTCTTTCACCATTTTTGGCCAGACTTTCTCTACCAGGACAGTTCTTTTGTTTGGTTTTGTTTTACATATCTGTATCAAATTTTTTCTTATTCTCAAGACGTATCACTTACTGGCATTCAAAGTTGTACTTTACGGTTTAGATGTGTTCTGTGCTATGTTGGCTGGAGAACTAGAATGTATGCAATTTTAGCTCAGTTAAAGAGCTTCCTAGCAGAGTTGTTTGGAGAGGAGTGAAATGTGTTTTCAGCATGTGGCCATTGATGGTGAGTTCCCAGTCACTATGACTATTTAAGAAAAGGCTAAATGCTACAATGTGGAAGCAACCTAGATACTCACCTCTGGATGAAGAAAGAAATTATATATATTCATACAATAGAATATTATTTGTCCTTTAAAAAAGAAATAAATCTTGCCACATGGAACAACACATTGACCTTGAGGACATTATGCTAAGTGAAATGAGGCAGTCATAGAAAGACAAATACTGCCCGATTCTACTTATATGAAGTATCTAACAAGTCAAACCCATACAAGCAGCGATTAGAATGGTGGTCACCAGGACCTGGGCGGAGGGTGAGTGCGGGGGGGGGGGGGGGGGGGGGGGGGGGGGGGGGGGGGGGGGGGGGGGGGGGGGGGAGGGAAGGGTGATATGGGGAGTTGCAACTGAACAGGTATGAAGTTGCAGCTGTGCTATGTGAATAATTTCCAGA
Organism: Helogale parvula; assembly: GCA_004023845.1. NCBI lineage: Eukaryota > Metazoa > Chordata > Mammalia > Carnivora > Herpestidae > Helogale > Helogale parvula. The sequence continues at coordinate 3,346 of PJEM01013450.1, read as the reverse complement.
GACCTGCTGTACAACATTATGCCTAGGGGCACCCTCGTGGCCCAGTTGGTTAAGCGTCTGACTCTTGATTTCAGCTCAAGTCGTGATCTCATGGTGCTGAGATGGAGCCCTTAGTCAGTCTCTTTGCTGAGTGTGGAGCCTGCTTGAGACTCTCTCTCTCTCCCTCTGCCCCTCCCCTGTTTGCTCTCTCTCTCTCTCTCAAAACAAAAGCAAAATATATCTTACCGATAGTTAACAATACTGTATGGAACTCATAAATAGTTGTTAAGAGGATAGATCTCATGTTAAGTGTCCTTACCACAATTAAAAAAGAAAGAAAGAGGGGCGCCTGGGTGGCTGAGTTGGTTAAATGATGGACTCTGGGCTTTGGCTCAGGTTATGATCTCATGGTACATGGGATAGAACCCTACATCGGGCTCTGTGTCGACAGCAAGAGCCTGCTTAGGATTCTCTCTCTCCCACCCCCTTGCCCCTCCCCTGCTCATGTTCTCTTTCTCTCTCATACTCTGAAAATAAGCAAATAAACTTGAAAGAAAGAAAGAAAGAAAGAGAAAGAAAGAAGGAAGAAAGGGAAGGAAAGGAAGGAAGGGATAAAGAAAGAAAGAAGAAAAGGAAGGAAGGAAGGAAGAAAAGAATGAAGGGAGGGAGAGAGGAAGGGAGGGAGGAAAGGGAAGAAGGGAGGAAAGGAAAGAAAGGGAAGGAAAGGAAGGAAGGAAGGGAGAAAGAAAGAAAGAAAGAGAGAGGAAGGCAGGGAGGGAAGGAGGAAGGAAGGAAGAAAAGGCTGAATGTTATCAATAATGCTGTGGGAGAAAGTCTTGCACCATTGCTGTACTATAGCTCAAGTAGAACCATGACATTCCCGAGAAAGAAAGAAGGAAAGAAGGGAAGGGAGATAGAAAGAAGAAGAGATGCCATGTCCCTAGGAAAATAAGAGAACTTGGTTTTGTGAGTCTCTAAGAAGGTATGGGTAGGGTCAGGGCAGTAAACTGCTCTTCTCAGCCAGTGCTGATGGGTAACCACACATGCTAACCAGTGATGCCGATAGAGAGTCTATGAAGCCTTGTTAGGTGGACAGTGATTGCACTGCAATTGTTGCTCATTTGTGTAGTACTCTTATCAGTTCTTTAATCTCTTCAGACTTACTGCCAAAAATGTTCAGAATGTGTAAGTGTGCTGTAAACACAAAACAACTGAGGCCTGGACTAGAAGACTGAACTGAACAGCCTTGGCTTTGGCCCAACTCTGAGATAGTGCTATATTGTTCATGTGGATGTTAAATAAGAGAGCTCAGCTGTGAACTCACCCAGTATTTTAAAGATGATAAAAAAGTAGCTAAACCAGGGACTAATTCTTTGATGGATTCAAAGATATGAGACTTGATTGATACATTCTTTTTTTCAGGTTCAATGCTGCATACATTTACGGCTGACCAAGTATGACTGCAGTCTAGTCATATCTACATTTCCACACACTCTTTATTGATTTGATTAAGGAAATAAAAGACTTTCTCCCAGTTTATGCATCACGTGCCATACTATTGATCCCCCATCAGGTGTTATTTTGTGAAGTGGGCCTCCAATACCCAATAACCTATGTTATCCCTCTGAACTTAAGTCAGTAGTGGCTAAAAGCTGAAAACTAAGGGGAAACTTGAAAATAAAAGTAAACTAAAGTGCAAAATACACATCTGAAAGTCAATGCCAATAATGAGTTAATTTCATTAGAATAGCACTCAAACCATCTTTCTTGTCCTCACGATGTTAATGTAAGGGGGCTTTTTTAGTAGCGGTAGAACATTTTGAACCACTTTGTTGTGGATTTATGAGACTATTTCTTCCCCAGGGTGAGTCATTCTTCCCTTGGGAGAGTCTTGCTCATTTATGCACTAAGGAAAGGATATAAAGTTTTTGGTGACAGATTAGACAACTATTCTCAATTCATGGGTCCACAATAGCCATTAGGTCAAAGTATTTGTAGAGAAAATGAGACTATCCTATTATTATCCTCTCCAAATGCCAAAAATTTATTCCATGTCCATGGCAGGAAATAGGAGTTGATCCTTGTTTTTATTATGGGATAAATTGATTTAAGTTAATGAAATTTAAACTATATATATATAATATATATATATATATCGAAAGATTCTTGTACATGTTGCTCAATTCTCCTCAATGGAAATGTTTAGGCAAATTATAATACAAATCACAACAAAGATATTGACATTGATACACTCTACCTCCATTATTCAGGTTTCCCCAGACTTACTTGCACTCGTGTGTGTGTGCATGCACAGTTGCATTGCCTTGTTCAATGCTCTGCACAGTTCCAACACTACACTACAGCGATTTCTTGTGTTGTCCTTCTAGAACCACAGCAGGCTCTTATCTACATACCACCACCACCCTTGATGTCTTTTTTACAGTTATTTAGGCTGTTTGCATTTGAAGTAATTAATGATGAGTTAGCACTTAAGTCTACCATCTTGTTATTTCTTTTCTATTTGTTTCCCCTTGTCTTTGTCCCTTTGCTTCTCTTTTCATGCCTCCTGCCAGGCACCTGAACAGTTTTTTAGAATTCCAGCCTGATTAATTCATAGTGATCTGAGGATTATAATATAAATATGGGATTTACCATCGTCTGCTGAAATCCACATTTCCTGCTTTGAGTGAAGTGTACAAATCTCACTTCCATTTAGATTCCTTTGCCTTCCGCTCTCTTAATATCATTGTCTTGGGTATTAGATGGTATTATAATTTTTGTCATCATACATAATTTATAAAACAAACAAGAAAAGGACAGTTTAGTGTGTTTTCCCATATTTCTTTCCTCTCCATTATGCTTTCTTCCTTCCTGATGTTCCAAGATTCCTTGTTTTGTCTTTGCTTCCTGTCTGAAGAATGTCCTTGATTGAATCTTTTAAGAGTGTGTCTGTTAGGGGGAGGAGCCAAGATGGCAGAGAGGAAGGGAGCTCTGTAAACTTCATCTGCCCCATCGATCAAACTGAGAAGGACACTGCTCTCATCTGCAAGAGCAGAAGGAGAAAATACGGACTCCAGAAGGAAGAGAACCTGAAGGATACCTGAGTGAGTGAGTGCAAACTGGGGAGATTCGAAAACGGGCCAGCCGGAGACGGGCAGGGGAGGTGGAAGCCCCAGCCCACCGCGGGGGAAGCGCGCGGAGCCCGAGAGACAGAGAGACTGAACACGCTCATAGTACTGTCTCTGGGGAAGAGGTAAAGAGCGCTTAACTGCGCTTGGAGAAACTCACTCCGTAGATAACTGCTGGGTGGCCTAAATCCCGAACCCAGTTGGCGCAAAGGAAGGAACAGTTTCCAGCCCAGCGCCAT
>PJEM01013449.1:11833-40910 GCA_004023845.1 Helogale parvula | reverse complement strand
GCTTCAAAATAACAAAACACAAACTGAAAAAAAAGGAGCAAGAGTCGGATCTATGATCATAGTGGAGACTTTACCTCTCTCAGTTACTGAAAGAGAAATCAGACAAAAATTCGGTGATGCTGGTGAAATCTTGAACAACATGATTGGCGACCATGAGCCAACAAAAATATACAAAGCACTGTAACCGACAGCCTCCTGGTGCTTATTCTTTGCAAGAGCGCATGGACTGTTTATAGAAACAAGCCACATGCTGTGTAATAAAGCAAGTCTCAATGAATTTGAAAGGATTATCATACAGATAGATTCTCCGACCACAGTGGAATTGACGTAGAAATCAATAACATCATGCCTGGGAAGTCCTTACATGTTTGGGAACTAGGATACACCCTTCGAAATAATGCCTGAGTCAAAACATAATGAAAATTTAAAAATATATTAAGCTAAATGATAAGAAAAATGACATATGATAAACTTGTAAGATACAGCTAACAGATTTACAGGGAAATTTATAAAGTTGGGTACAAATATCAGAAAAGAGGAAGAAGCTGGAAGTCAATGATCTGAACCAGAAAACAATTGGCAAGATATAGTCCATCAGCTAAATCTAACCTCCCCCCCCAACAAATCTGGTTTTATAAACAAAGTTTTATTAGAACAGAGTGACACCCATTTGTTTCTGGATGACCTGTGGCTGCTTTTTACTATAAAGCTAGAACTGAATAAATGTAATGGTGACTCTACAGTCCTCAAAGTCTAAAATATTCGTTATGTGGTCCTTTTCTGAAAACATGTGGTGACTCTTAATCTAAGTTTTGGGATCCAAACCAGGAAAGTGAACAGAAAACTAACTGCAAAGAAAATAAAACAGTAAAGACAGAAGCTGAAATTAATTAAATGGAAAACCAGCTTACAGGAGAAATGAACGAATTCTAATCTAAAGTTGTTTTTTTAAGATTAATAATACTGATAAATATTAATGAGAAAAAAAGAATAGAAGACACACATTCGCAATATCAAAAAGATAATGACAAGACACCACTATTAGAGTATAATGCAAGCTGTTGAATGGCAAGAAATACATATATTTAAATATATATATATATATATCTACTATAAAATACTCATCTTCAAAATATGTAAATTGTTAAGAAAAGGATATCTTCATTTCTTTAAAAAAATTTAGATGTTTTAATTTAATTTGGAGAGAGGTGGAGAGAGAGAGACAGAGCACAGGGAGGAGCAGAGAGGGAGACACAGAATCAGAAGCAGCTCCAGGCTCTGAACTGTCAGCACAGAGCTCAACACGGGGCTCAAACTCATGAACTGAGAGATCATGACCTGAGCTGAAGTTGGATGCGTAACCGACTGAGCCACCCAGGAGCCCCTCCATTTCAAGGGGAAAACCTTGAGTAGACATCTAGGAAGACATCCAAATGGCCAGTATGCATATGCATAGCTGTTCAATGTCATAAACCATTAAAGAAATGCAACTAAAACCCCAAGTTACTAGATACTTCCACCAGAGTGGCTAAAATGTAAAAAGTGATAATACGAAGTGTTGGCGAGGTTATGGAGCAATTGAAACTCTCTTACAAGCTGATGGGAGTGTAAATGGGTACAAATAGTTTGGAAAACTGTTTAATAGGTTCTATGAAAGCACACCCTATGATTCAGCGTTCACGCCTACGTATCTACTCAACAGAAATGTGTGCATTAAGTGCACCAAGGGACACCGTCAGGAATGACAGCATTAACCATATGTCCCCACACTGTGAAACCACACCTTTCAACCCGAAGAGAGATATACAAGTGGTGGGGGGTATAGCCAAACAATAGAATACAGAAGAGTAGGAAGTAAGCATTAGCGATGGCTATACATGGCTACCTAGATGAGTCTCACACATGGCGGTAAGTGAAGGAAACCAGATACAAAAAGAGAACGCACCGTATGTTTTCATTTACATAAAATTGAGAAACTAGCAAAACTAAATCTATGGAGACAGAAGTCTGAATAGTGATTCCCTCTGGTGGGAGATAATGATTGGGAGCAGGTGTGGGGGAGAGATTTGGGCATCAATCATGCCCTGTATCTTGGTATGAGTCGTGGTTCCAAGGCAGATGCATTATTTTGTAAGACTTCATAAAGCCATGTATTTAAGGCATGTGAAAGTGCTGGGCATATGGTTTTTCTTCCATGAAAGTTTGCCAAAAGAGAAATTTAATTCTTGGAAAGTAGGATAATGCTGAAATAGATGTTCTGGAGTGAGCTCGAGTTCAATTTCTTTCTTAGCCATTTACAACCTGTATGTCCTTAGACCATATGGTCTCTCTGCACCTCAGTTTCCTCATCTGCAGAATGGGGACAACACTAGTATCTAAGCCTAACATTGTTCTGATGACCCATGAGTTGATCCATGCGAAATATTTATGAGAGTGTAAAATATACAGCAAGATCTCAACCAACACTCCTCTTCGGTTGGTGGTGTTATTCTCTTTGTTCTTTATCTAATCTGGAGGGCCACACAAAGTTGGGGTTAAAAGCAAAGACTTTGGTGGGTTCAAGCCCCACATCAGGCTCTGTGCTGATGGCTCAGAGCCTGGAGCCTGCTTCAGATATGCCCTCTTCTCTCTCTCTCTCTCTCTCTCTCTCTGTCTCTCTCTCTGCCCCTCCCCAGCTCACACACACTCTCTCTCTCTCTCTCTCAAAAAATAAATAAATGTTAAAAAAATTGTTTTAAAGCAAAGACCTCTACTCTCCCAGAAAAATGAAATCTTACATTCATGCAAACACCTGCATGCAAATGTAGCAGCTTCACTCATGATAGATGTAATCTAGAAAGTAGATGGAAGTACCTCTACCTTCAGTGGACGAGTATGAGCCGGGGGCACCCCCACATCATGGAGGGCCGCTCTGCGGTGACTAGGAACAAGCCAAGGATGGACACGACAGCATGGGCAAATCTCAAGGAAATCCAGCTGAGTGAGAAAAGCCAACCCCAACGCATATAAATGTCTGTTTCCATGTATAGAACATTCTTGAAGGGATGTGGGGTGGGGGTAGGAACGAGTGGTCATATTTGGATAAAATGAGGGGTCGTTCTGGTGATGGATCGCTGCTTTATCTTGACTGGGGGCAAATGCACAGACCTGCACATGTACTGCAGTTGCATAGAACTACACACACACACACACACACACACACACGCACACACACACACAAGTACAAGTAAAACTCAGGAGCTCTAAATAAAATTCGTGGATTGCATCAATGTCAATATCCAGGCTGCAATGCCTTACAATAGTTTTGCAAGATGTTTCCACTGGGGAAGCCTGGGTAAAGGGTAACGGATCTCTTTTTTTTCTTTTTTTTAATTTTTAATGTTTATTTATTTTTGAGAGAGACAGAGCACGAGCAGAAGAGGGGCAGAGAGAGAGGGAGACACAGAATCCAAAGCAAGCTCCAGGCTCTGAGCTGTCAGCAAAGAGCCCGACAAAGGACTCAAACTCACAAACTGTGAGATCATGACCTGAGCTGAGGTTGGACGCTTAACCGACTGAGCCACCAGGTGCCCCTGTATTATTTTTTACAACTGTCTGTGAATCTACAGTGACTTCTGATGTGCGTCAGCCAAGCGTTGACATCCTGACTCCATCACCCACCAGCTGGGTGGCTTCTGGCAGCTAAAGTCCCCAAAGCCTCAGTTTCCCCACCCCCTAAGTGGAGACAGTCATCGTCCTTCCCGCCTAGCATTGTGGTAAGGATGAGCCACTGAGCACAACGTCTCAAGCAACGTGAATCCTCCGGCAAATGCCACCTTCAGGAAAATTATCATTGTTATACATGAGAAGCGTGGGACCAACAGATGAAGGGATTTGCCCCAGGTCACCCCCAAAGGGGCCGCAATCCTGGTCCCTGAAGCTGGGTTCTATTTGGTCAGAGGGGCGAGGATCAAAAGTGGGAAATCTGGGGGTGGACACACTGGTTCTCTCCCCCGGACTCTGAGTGTGTGTTGGAGGAGGGGAGAATTAGGAACGGGGAGGAGGTGTGTCAGGAGACAAAAGAGGAAGGGGTCAGAGAGCAGGCACCAAAAAATTGCTCCGAAAATCAAAGCGCTGCTGGGAAACAATAGCTCGGGGGACTATTGTTTCCTGCCCAGATCCTCTGGCTCGAGCTGAATAGACTCCCCAGCCATGCCCTCCTCTCCCACCAGGGTGCCTGCAGGGGTCAGCTGGGTTCAAGGATGTGACGGCTGCTCTGGACAGCGGAAAACACCGCACAGATGTTTGTTGTTGTGGCTGATGATGACGACGACGTCAGTGATTTTGGTCCCTGTTGGTGGAAAGGACCCCTTGGCACGTTTCATATTTGGTACTGCCCTCGCTCCCCCAATCTAAGCACATGTCACTCTTCTCGTGCCTCCTGCCCCAGCACAGAGTCTGACCCTCCAGAGCAAGAGGTGGCCTCAGACTGCTCTGGGGACTGGCTGCTCCAAGTTGGTTCAAAGGCCGGCAGGAGCAGCCGCGTGACCTGGGAGCTTGTGAGAAATGCAGGCTCTCTGGCCGTGCCCCAGACACACTGAATCACAAGGCGCGTTAACCAGATCGTAGATGGCGTGGGGCTTTGATCCAGCCTTCGGGGCTACTGCCAATGAAACAGGGGTGCGGAGAGGAGAGGGACTGCTTAGAGTCACCGATCATGTCTGCTCCAGAGCTGGAATGGAAACCCAGGCTCCGGGGCTCCCAGACCGTTGCCTTTACCCAGAAGCCTTCAGTGCAGATGGGTTGATGAAGATGGGGATGAGCTTCCTAAGTAAGCAGAAAAGTTCTCGGTCTTCTCTCCCGAGAGCTGCCCTGGTGGGAAAGCAATGCCCCTCGCTGACATCATTTAGTTCACGGTTGGGATACAGGTAAGAAGAAAGTCCATACAGGATGCAGACGTGAAGTCTCTCCTCTTCCGGGGAAAGCTGTGCAAATGTCACAGTGGCTGAATTGTTATCGAGATGGCTGCTTCCTCTCAGATCTTTGTGCCACAGTTTCCTCACCTGGAAAAGAAGCTCTTCCCCGAGCCATGCACTGAGCACCTGCCACGCATCGGGCTTGGGGCCAGGCTCTCAGTAAATATTCACATGTGCTTACAGCCTCGAGGTCACGGGCCACAAGACACAGGAAGGCTGTCAGCAAAGGATTCCAGAAAAGCCGGGAACAATATGGGGAAAGCACCCAGAAGACAAAGCAGAAATCACAAGCCACCACGCTCAGAACTTCTACAGACTCCACTTGCTGAAGCCAACTGTTGGAGACTCACCTTCTCGCTCCGTTGGATGAAACCAAATCGCTTCTTCCATGAACACATAGCTGCTTGGAGATATAGTCGCATTGAAAGGGGTAACAGAATAGAAGTCTCTTAGGCCACCTTCATTTCCCAGAATGGGAAACTGAGGAGCAAAGAGGGGCAGATGGCATTCCTAGCAGCACCAGGACTCCCCACCTCTCTCCTGGTGTACCTTCTATCGCACATCCTTCCCCCGTTGCTATGATGAAGTCACTATTGAACCAATATCGACGTGCCGGAGTCCAGCTCCAGCAGGTCCAGGGCTCCCTGAAGGATGGACCGCGTCGGCAAGACAGAGTGAGAGAGCCACGAGTTTCTTTCTGCTCACCAGGCAGGCCTCTCTGCACTGACTGGAGAGACAGCTTTATTTATGGGAAAAATGTATGGGGCCAGTACATAAGTGTCATTGGCCTTAGACAATGATTTCTGATGACAAATTCTTTGATATGTAAAAATTTCCCGGGACATAGATTGGTAGAAGACTCGTGCATAATCTTTATCAATAGTGATTGATGTAGGTGACTTAGATGCTTATCATATGGGGAAGGAAGGGATCTTCAGCACTCAAATACAAGGCAATGTTTTTGACATAGCAAGGGCAAAAGTTAGTTCTATGTGAACAGGGGTCAGTAGTCGCTTTGCTTAAGGGGAAGTAAAACAGGTTTCTCAGGAAATGTAATATTTTCCCCCATAAGCACAAAAGAAGAAATTCTTATCGTAAGTTCCTTCACAAGGTGCAATCTGCATATTTTAGGGCCAGAATAAGGGGACAAGTCACTCCAAATACCAGTTAGCAAGGTGCCTTGGAGGGGGCCCATGCTCAAAAAATAATTGAGTGGGGAGTAGACATCGGTCACCATCTGATGGTGGGAGGCCGTGCAAAACCTGCCTTAACCGCACAAGGAGTTTTCTCAACTTAGTGAGTTCAGAAATGGCTCCCAACATCGATGAGTGTCCCCCTCCCTCCCTCCGTCTGGGAAGGTAAATGACACGTTGTTACTTAACGTAGATCGTGCCTACTTAAAAGCGACAGCGGTAGAAGGTTGGGAGGTGACCTCCCCTTTTTGTGAGGCAGGGGCTGGAGTGGATGGGACCATTCTAGACGCTAGCCACCCTAGGGGAAGTGCAAGGACTTGTGAGCTGCTAGGAAGTCTTTCCAACAAAAATGTTGGACCTGGAAAAGTCATTTTTGGCTGCACCTTGAGAAAAGCAAACTGCAAGGTCAAAACGAATAAACGTTTAATTAAATGTCTACGGAAGGCAGCACCACGTCAACATCATTAAGCTGCTAAATTAATTACTCCTAAAAGTTTCATTTCACGGGAAATGATTTGCATTTTCTCACTTTGCAGGAATTTCCCAGTGTGCTCCACCGGTCCTGAGAAATAGCAGTCGTTGTAAACGAGGGCCTGGCAGCCAAGTAAAAGCAAAAGCAAAATTGTGAAAAATCCTTCCAAAATAATGTAATAAAAAGGCTGTAGGTAATATTTGTGATGTTGCCCTTTTTAAGAGTTTACCACGATGAGGGCCGGGCCCACAAAACAGAGGCAGGCGCCTAACTCCTCGCCTACGCGTTACCATAACTGGTTCCTTAACCAGCTCAGGCTGGTGTCAGACTCCCTGCTAGAAATCCTGGGACAAGTCACTTAGCAACTTTGAGCTTCAGCGTTTCCCTTTCTGAAATATCCAGGGGAGTAATCCCCGTTGCTGGGAGCTGGGAGCGAGGAATGGAAAAGTCTCCAGCGACGGTCAGAGAGGAGTGGGTATTGGCTGGGCATCATCTTACTAGTGTGGCACGCAAAATTTAACAGGGTGCAGAAAAACCTCAGTGTCCAAGATAAATAATATATTAATGCATTTTTTAAACACTTTTATTTATTTATTTTTGAGAGACAGATCAGGGGCAGGAGAGGGGCAGAGAGAGAAGGACACACAGAACCGGAAGCAGGCTTCGGGCTGTGAGCTGTCAGCATAGAGTCCCTCGTGGGGCTCGAACCCACGAACTGTGAGATCATAACCTGAGCTGAAGTTGGGCGCTCAACCGACTGAGCCACCCAGACGCCCTCAATGCATTTCTTTTTTAAGTAAAGTAAGTGGGGAGGAAAAAAAGGCATATGAACAAAATGCCAAATCTAAAAGGGACTTGGAGCTGGCCAGCCTGGAGGCCCCATTTCCACCTCTGTATTCTGGAGCCTCAATCCGTGCCCTGGTTGCTATTCTGTGCCACCTGTGCCACCCAGCTCGCAGGGTTACGGGACACCACGGAAATGGGTTCCTTAGAGCTAAAGGATGTAGAAGAGCGCCTAGCCCCTAGGCGCTTTAAGTCATCAAGACAGGGCCAAAGAAGGCGTGGGAACTACTCCCATTGGAGAAACCAAAGGTCGCACTGTCACAAAAAAAAAAATTCGATGGCGCCAAGGCTGGGCAAAGGTGTGTTCGGGTTGCGGTCTGAGTGGCCTGTGCTGCAGTCCGGGGACAGCGCACCGGGCACGGGGCAGTAGGGCCTGGCGAGGCGCGGGGAGCCGGCCGGAGCGCGGAGGGCAGGGACTCGAGGGACCAGGCGGCGCGCCCGGGGCCCGGGCGCAGTGAGGCATCCGGGGTGCTGGACCTCAAAGGGCCGCCGGGCGTGGGTGCGCGGGGAAACAGACGGGACGCTGGGGAGCGAGACGTGATGCGGGGAGCTATTCGGGGCGCGGGGCACCAGGACGCGAGTAACCAAACGGAGCATGAGGGGGTCGGTGCGCGGGGAAACGGACCGGGCGCTAGGGTGGACGGACGTGGCGAGGGGAGCCATCCGGGGCTCAGCGGGTCAAGGGCGTGGGATCAGGAAGGACGCTGGGGACCAGGCGGGTCGCGGGGAGCCATCCGGAGCGCAGTGGGCCAAGGGCGCGAGGAACCAGGTGGGGCGCGGGGGACCAGGCGGGACGCAGGGGGCCAAGGGCGCAGGAGACCAGGAAAGACGCTGGGGACCGGGCGGGGGCGCAGAGGGCCAAGGGCGCGGAGAACCAGGTGGGGTTCGGGGGACCAGGCGGGACTCGGGGACCAGAAGGGGCGCATGGGCGCAAGGGCGCAGGAGACCAGGAAGAACGCTGGGGACCAGGCGGGGCGCGGGGGGCGAGGCGGGAAGCCGGGCGGGCGCCGGGGCACGGGCTGGCACGGCTTCCCGGGACCCCCGCCGCGCGCCAGTCTCAGCCTCCGTCGCGGCGGGCCAGGCGCGGCGGCCGAGCGCCCTTTGTCTGCCCGGCAGCGTCTCTCGGCGGCGCTGCCTCTTGATCCCGCGACCCAGCGCGCGGTCAGCCCGGCCCCCGCCGCACTTCAAAGTGCAGCCCGGTGGGGTCGGCCACTGCCCCGCCGCGCACGACACCGGGGGGCCGCGGGTGACCCGGCGGCGGCGGCGGGAGGTGGGGGGACGCCCTCCCCGGAGCTTCGGGTCCTGAAACGCTGCTGGTCCGTTTCAGTCAAGCTGGGTGCGGGCCTATCTTCCGCCTCTCCTGCTCGGAAATAAAATGGGCCCGCGCCGCCCGCCCTGGCGGTTTCGGAGACCCAGGGAATCCCGAGGCCGACCAGAGTCCCACACGGGAGCCAGTCCCCCGCAGACGCGGGTCTGGGCCGGGCTGGATCGGCAGGGACCGCCGTTTCAGGACAGCTGATGTGTATGTGGTGTGTGTGTGTGTGTGTGTGTGTGTGTGTTGGGGCACCAGGGAACCCTTTACAAAGGACGCGCACACACCGCAGCTACCACACACACCCCTTCTCCATGGAGTCGCGGTGGAGCGGGAAGGTGAGGGGCCCAGGCCAGCACCCATGCACTTCACCTTTTCCAACCTTTTCTCAACACACCGACCTGCTCTAATCAGCCCCGGTGCTGTTCCCTCCCCCCTGGAAAGGCTCTTCCCTCTCTTTTCTACCTAATGAGCTCTCGTCTCCCCTGAGGCCCTGCTGGCCTCACCCAGAAGCTTCTGCCCTTTCCTGGTTCAGCACAGGAGCCCTGGCGCCGGACTGGGCTGTGCGGAGTCCTGCCGGACCCTGTCTGTGGTCTGGAGGGAGAGGAGGGATTGGGTAGGCAGTGCGTTGGACCAGCTTCCCCAGATGCCAACCCTGGAAAGGGTGAGCTGGCCAGGGATTTATGAAGGAAGTGGGCCCAGGAACAAGCAGTGGGGGAGGGGAGGAGGCGGGACAGAGCAGAGAAAGAGGGCAGGCAGGACTCAATGTCAGGTGCAGTCCCCGGTCCCTCTATTTAGCCTGTATTTATTTAGTTTGAGAGACAGAGAGACAGCACAAGCAGGGGAGGGGCAGAGAGAGCAGGAGAGAGAATTCCAAGCAGGCTCCATGCTGTCAGCCGGAGCCCCACACAGGTCTCAATTCCATGAACCGTGAGACCATGACCTGAGCCAAAATCAAGAGTCAGACGCTCAACAGACTGAGCCACGCTGGCACCCCTATATTGTTCTTTTTATTTCTGTCTGCCTCGTCCAGTAAACAACTAGCTCCTGAAGTCAAGGGCAGTACTTTATTCCTCCTAGTGTCACCAGCATCAGCACATAGTAGGTGCTCAGTAAAGATTGTTGAATGTCAAGTGAATAATGCTAGACAGCAGTGAGAAAGACTGGAAGGCAGTGACATGTTTAAGCGCTCAGTTCTGGAATTAGGCTGCCCTGGTAAGAGCTGGTCCTGCTCAGTGACCTTGAGAGTGACATGACTTCTAGGAGTCTCAGTTTCCTCACAAGAAAGCAAGAAGACAATTGTACAAGCCCAGACCCTCTTCTTGAAAACCGTTAGGCCAGATGCTTCAGAATTCTGTCTTTCTGTTTTCAGAAAAATAGTACACACATGCACCTCTTGCTGTATACACCTCCAGCAGGGGCAGAGACAGCTCCCTGCAGGCAACCAAATACTCTAATGTGTCTGCAAAGAATCATGTGCATGATCACAGAAAGTAGGAAAAACAAGGGACCGCAAATAATCTCACGTGAGTTCTGGTAAGAGTTTGCCACCAGGGACACCTGGGTGGCTCAGTGGGTTAAGCTTCCAACCTCAGCTCATGTCATGATCTCACAGCTTGTGGGTTCGTGTCCCGAGTCGGACTCTGTGCTGTCAGCTCAGAGCCTGGAGCCTGCTTCTGATTCTGTATCTCCCTCTTTCTCTGCCCCTCCCCCGCTCGTGCTCGCGCGCGCGCTCTCTCTCTCTCTCTCAAAAATGAATAAAGATTAAAATAAAAAAAAAAGATTTTGCCACCAAATAAATTTGTGAATAATGATTTTGTTTTTGCTGATGATGTAGTTATAGGTCTGTTGTTGGTTTGGTTTCAGTTACCAAAAACACCTTTCTATTTTCATAGCCTTTTGGGTTTGGGAGTTACAGTTAGGGTAGTGAGGACCTGGGTCTGGCTGGGAGTGAGGTTATATAGAGTCTTGGAGAAAGCCAGAGGCAAGTATTCTAGCACAGAGCTCAAGATACAGTAAGCTCTGGATAGAGATTATTAGATGTTGCAGCTAATAATATTATCATCATCATCACTGGAAAGAATAAACTCTCTTTGGGAAAGAAAAGACTCTTGAGGACCATATTCTGTACTCTTAACCATACATTAATACATTTCAACAAACATTCATTGAACATCCACCATCCGTCTGGCCCTGTGCCAAGACTATAGGTTGTGATTGCTCCGTCTACTTACTGCGACCCCTACTAGATTGCAAGCTCTTTGAGGGGAAGAGCTATTACCTTGTTTTCTATTTTCCTTTCTTCGTATCTGCACGGAGCCTAGCACAGAGCCTCAATACATATCTGATGAATGAATGAAGAAGGACTTCTCTCAGAGAGTTGGAATTCACAGCCTAGAAGGAAAAGTGGACAATATAATAAATGAATAAAAAGAATCTGCTAAGTGTGAAAACAGTAGCAGGGAGAAACAGGATTCACTAAATTTGGGATCCAGGTTAGGGACCAGAGTTTCACAGAGTCAAAACGGTTCGAAACGGGGGGACTTATCACGTCTTAGGAAACGTTCAAGCTGAAGGCACAGCCTGCACAAAACCAAAGAGGTATGATGAACCAGGCAGGTTCTGGGAATGGGGTCCTTTGGGTCCAACAGCAAATAGTAACTTGAGGAAAATTAGTAATGATAGAATGATTTCAGGAAGGACCAAAGAAACGGCTGCTTTTTGTTTTCTGCTCAGATTTCACTGTAGCTTTTGAAAAAGGCAGCGCGACGGACTATGGAAATAGGTGGGTGCAACTTTGCAACAGGTTCAAAGAGGGTTGGCTTCCCTGCTCCCGAAGCCTTGCAGCCTGTGCGGGTTCCCGACCGTTCAACCCTCCAGGAAGTGTGACGTTGCAGAGCAGAGATGCGAGCCTAAGGGGTGGACCAGCACCTGCCCTTGACAGACCTTAGGGGAAGTCCAGGCCCCGGCGGCTTACTGTCTGCATGCCCTCGGACAGGCACCCGCCTCTGACCCCCGGTGTCCTCACGGTATTTACTGAGTATTGCCTGCATCCTGACCTTTTATTTCTAGGTCTCTAGGACACAGTACCGAGTGAAACAGAGATCCTTGTCCTCACTGAGTTCAGTGAAAGGAAAAAAAAAAGCATTGTAAATCAGCAGAGTATATGGTATACCAAAAAGGCACTACATTTAGGATGACTATTACCAAAAAAAACCAAAAAACAAAACAAAAAAAGGAAAAAGGAAATGGAAAATCAGAAGTGTTGGAGAGAATGTAGGGTAATTGGAACCCTCGTGCACTGTTGGTAGAATGCAAAGTAATGTGTGGGAAACAGTGTGGTGGTTCCTCAAAAAGTTGAATATCGACTCACCGTCTGAGCCAGCAATTTCATTTCCAGGTAAATACCTAAAATAATTCAAAGAGGGGATTGCAGCATATTCCCATAACCATGTTCATGGCAGCATTACTCATAAAACCCAAAAGACGGAGGCAAACCAAATGTCAATTGACATGAATGGATAAACAAAACGTGGTCATCCGTCTATACAATGGAATATTATTCAGGTTGAAGGAGGAAGGAAATTCTGGCACCTGCTACAACATGGTGAACCTCGAAGACGCTGAGCTGAGTGAAATAAGTTCGTCACAAGAGAACAAGTATTGTATGACTCCGCTCCTGATGAGGGACCTACAATAATCACATGTATAGAGACAGAAAGTAGATGGTGATCGCCAGGGGTTGGGGGTGGAAAGGAAGGAATGAGAAGTGAGTGTTTTATAGGGACAGAGTTTCAATTTTGTGAGATAAAGATGTAGATGGTGATGATTGTTGGGAGCTCTCTGAACTAACCAGTACAGTGAAAATTCCTGGTGAGGATACGGCAAGTTTGCTCGGTCTCTTGCCCCCCGACAGCCCCCAAAATCTACCCTCTTGAAACTTTCATTTCTGCTTGGGCACCAAACCTCAGGGCACTTTGCTGATTAGTGTCAGGAGTGGCCTGTCCCCCTGCCCTGTCCCTGAGGCATGATTGCACCTGGTCAGGGAAAAGATGAGTAAACTAGATACACCCTAATGCAACATATAATTTTCCCCTAAGCAATGAACTGATAACTGACTGCCTTCTGGGCCTGAATGCCTTTGTGAAAGTCACCACTGCGATAAAACGTATCAATCATCTTTGGGACTGTGAGAGCAGACATTATGTCTCCTGAGAACCTGTTTTTCTGGGAACTTTCTCTTAGGGTTATAAACAGCCTAATGACCCTTACTCATAAAAAACTGACCTTTGCTAAACAATGCTGTTTCCCTCTTGGTTAAAGGTCTCTTCCTTAAGGCTAGACCTGAGGTTTTGTAAAAATACCTATGACACCATGAGTGCCTGTAGCTAAGTTTTTTATGACAATCATTACTACTAGAATTGTAACTTCTGCAGAACCCATGTCCTGAAAAATTGTAAAACTTATCTATGAGAAACCATTTACTGCTCTTTCTGGTCCTTGTACTTTTCACCATAAATAACGATGGAGAACCAGACAGGGCAGATGCCCGCCAGAATGGTAGAGACACCTGACAGGTGGGCAGGGGTGCCAGTCTGGTGATCAGAATGAAACTCAAGGCTCTTTCGCTCTCTCTCGCGGACACTGTCCATCCTTCAGGGGAACCCTGGATCTGCGGGAGCTGGACTCCAGCAGATGGTGGTTACATAACAATGTGAATGCACTTACTGCTACTGTAGCAATGGCTTTTACAGGGCTCAGCAGCAGGCTTGTTGTCTCCTACAGTGGTGTGCCGGAAGGCCTTTGAGGCCCATTATCCACCCTGCCACACATTCCTTAGAACACAGTAAGTGGTGGCCCAGACTGGGGCGTGAGGACCGAGGAGAGCGCCACGTATGAAGGCCGCCCAGTGTGGGGGTTGGGGCTCTGGTTGGATGAGAAAAGCCTCCACCAGAAGGGGGCAGGTCAGTGCCCACGTGTTGGACCCAGAATGTGAAGGGTAACCCGCCCACCGACCCCCCCCTCACGTGATGTCAGAGCCCGAGCAGGGTGAGGAGGCCGTCCATGCAGGGAGAATGACTACCACCAGGTGTCAGAGCCTCAGTGGAGTAGCAAGCCTCCTTGTAAGGGAAGGGGTGGCCATGGAGAGGAGGATTCTTTACACTCAAGGCGGTTGATCAGATAAGCAAACAATATTAAAGGGAAAAAGATTTCTCATTGTTGGAGAATCAACCTGTAAATATGGGAAGACTCCTGTGGGTTACGCCGTAGTTGTAGGTGTCGATGTGAATGTATGGTTTTCAATAGGTACATAGATACAGAAATAATTACAGTTGACCCTTGAAAAACTCCGGGGTCAGGGACACTAATCTTCCCCCTCCCCCACCTAGGTGAAAAATCCGTGTGTAACTTTTGACTTCCCTCAAACTTAACTACCAATAGCCTACTGTTGATTGGAAGACTTACTAACAACATAAAAGGTCAATTGACACATGTTTTGTATGTTATTTGTATTATATACTATATTCTTATAATAAAGTAAGCTAGAGAAAAGAAAATGTTTAGAAAATCATAAGGAAAATCCATTTATAAGTACTGTATTGTATTTATTAAAAACAAAAACAAAAACAGGGGCACCTGGGTGGCTCAGTCAGTTAAGCCTCCAACTTCGGCTCAGGTCATGATCTCACAGTTCATGGGTTCAAGCCCAATGTCAGGCTCTATGCTGACAGCTCAGAGCCTGGAGCCTGCTTCAGATTCTGTGTCTCCCTGTCTCTCTGCCCCTCTCCTGCTCACACTCTGTCTCTCTCTCCCTCAAAAATAAATACATATTAGAAAAATAAATTAAAAATGAATCACCTTTTTTAAAAAATGGCTGTCAGTGGACCCTCAGTTCAAGGCCGTGTTGTTCAAGGATCAACAGTAAATACAGTAAAATACGTGTGCATGTATGTGTTTGTTATACATATATATTCCTTGCCATCAGGAGAATGTGAGAGTAATAATACCCCAAAGGCAGTAGACATACAAAGCCCCCAGATTTTGGCTTCTAAATACCATTTCAGTGAAAGGAAGCAGGGAGCCTTGGAGAAATGGGTGGTTCCAGGGCTGTGGATGGGGCAAGTCTGGAGTATCTTGGGACTCAAGAATTAAGAGCTGAAACAGTGATGGGGACATATCAGAAGAACCCAGAAGCCACATCTGGCTGTATCCTGAACAGTTTATCCATAAAAACTAATAGTAATGAATTATAGCCCATAAAGTAAAATAGGAAACTGGGGCACTTGGGGGGTTCAGTCGGTTAAGCGTCTGAGTCTTGATTTCAGCTCGGGTCACGATCTCACGGTTCATGGGTTCCAGCCCCGCATTGGGCTCTGTGCTGTCCGTGCAGAGCCCACTTTGGATCTTCAGTCTTCCTCTCTCTCTCTGTCCCTCCCCCCACCTCAATAATAAATAAACATTAACCCCTCCCCCCAAAAAATGAATAAAAAAGAATAAAATAGAAAACCAAGAGGACTTAATGGTATAAGCAACTGAATAAATTGAAAGATGGGCAAAGAACAGGACATTTACATAAAAGATCAATCAATTACAGTGGCGAGGCCTCGTGGACACCCTCTTCACCAGGAGATCCAGGTAAACATCGTTAGTAGGACTCTTGTGCCACCCCATAGGAATCAGCAAAGAGAAAACAGCATCGTTTCTGTGATGTTTCTGCCCAAGAGGCATGCCCTCAATCTCACCAGGGTAGAATATCAGACACACCCAGACATTCCATACAACGATTGGTTTGTAATCCTCAAAAGGGTCAAGGTCATGAAAATAAAGACTTGAAGGGGACAGAGGACTTGGTATCTAAAGCAAACATTCCATTCTAGACTGGACCCTTCTGTTACAGAAGATATTATTAGGACAGAGGGTGAAACACTTGAGTGCGGTGGGAGGTCTAGATGTGGGAGCGCATGATACGCACGTGCTAATTCTGGTGCTTGGTCTGTTTGTTGGGATCACGTACACTGGGTACTATGGACACCGGAGTATTAGCGGTGACTGGCGTCATGCTGGCCATTTACCTTTAAACGGTTCAGGAAAAAAATCGCTGGCACTATCGCTGCAACTTTTCTGTAAATTTGAGAATGTTTGAAATATGCATATATACACGTAAGTCCAATCATACGATACCACTGTTCAGACCTTTTATTGCTTCCCTGTCACCCTTGGAATAAAAATAGAATCCTGACCCTGGTCTAGGGGTCCTCTACGACCTGACCCATCTCCCACCCACGTCCTGATGCCTCACTGTGTTTCAGCCACACTGGCCTCCTGGGTGCTCCTAGACTGTGCCGAGAATTCTGCAGTCTCTGAGTCTTTGCACTTGCTGTCCCCTTTGCTTGGAGTGTGTTTCTTCCAGATTTCCATGTGGTGCTCTTTTCGCTGCATCCAGGGTCTCTGTTCACATGTGCCCCACGAGAGGGCTTGGAAAATATTTCCTCATCCAGGTCGGTCACCTGGATCCCTTTACATTGTTGTCTTTTTCTTCATAGTCCTTCACCCTACACAAAATTTTAATACAGGGTTCTCTGTTCATTGTCCCTTTCCTCACCAAAACGTAAACTTCCTGTGGGCAGGGACTCCGTTTTGGTTTTCCTTCCACCAAGAGCCTGATGGCTGGTCAGCGTGGAGCGCTACGTAAACTCCCCAGCAAGGCGTGCGGTCACAGTTACTACTCAGAAAGTGGAAAGATTTGTAAAGGATGCATCCTTGAGCAGGTTATGGGAATGTCCACCGAAGCCTAGGAGCTAGAGATTCCAAGTGGCAAAAGATCAGGGAGAAAGAACACAGTCTCTGTCTGAAGCTCAGAGAGGGAAACCCCTGGCCACTGAGGCTGGATTCCCTAGGGCTTCCCCTTTGGTGCCAGCCCCTGAGGTCTTCATCCAGGACCCCCCCGGCCCCGGGAGCTGAGCTAAGTCTCACAGGGGTGGTGCTTTCCCCTCCTGCTCAGGCTCAGCCATTGCTTCAAAGGCCTTCCTGGAGGGGCGCCTGGGTGGCTCAGTCGGTTAAGTGTCAGACTCTTGGTTTCGTCAGATCGTATCTCACAGTTTGCAAGTTCAAGCTCCACATCGGGCTCCGTGCTGACAGTGCGGAACCTGTTTGGGATTGTTTCTCTCTCTGACCCTCCCCTGCTTGCTATCTCTGTCTCTCTCTCTCAAAAATAAATAAATGAATACACTTAAAAAAATAAATAAAGGTCTTCCTGGTGATGGGCTTTCTCGTTTGGCCAAGGTGGCACCAGGCTATTGGCTCCATTCTGAGAACACAAAGCAAGCTTGAAATGTGACTTTTTGGTTTTGACTTTGCTCATCCATAAACGTATACTTTAAGCAAGATTCTATCTCCCCCCAATCCAATCCAATCCCTTGTTTAGCAACTAAGTTCCTTTGGAGCATTAACACCAACAATAAAAAGATGCTTCTTTCCAGAGCAATTGGAAACATTTAATACCCTTTTAGCCACTGAGAAGGGATAGGATGGGGACCTTAGAAGTACAGATCACATTTTAAAAATAATCCTTGTGGGGCACCTGGGTGGCTCAGTTGTTCGGGCGTCTGATTTCAGCTCAGGTCACGATCTCGTGGTTCATGAGTTCGAGCCCCGCATCGGGCTCTCTGCTGACAGCTCAGAGCCTGGAGCCTGGTTCAGGTTCTGTGTCTCCCTCTCTCTCTGTCCTTCCCCTGCTTGCGTTCTATCTCTCTCTCAAAAATAAACATTAAAAAAAACTTTAAGAATGTTTAAAAAATAATAATCCTTGTGCCAAGCTAGGAATGAGTTCCATTTTGCTGGGTTCTGCCTAGTTACTATCCATTTGGTCCACAAATATTTATTGAGCACTTTCCCTACGGCAGGAAACTCTAGATTCTTGGAGCGGATGTCAGTGAACACAACAGACACCGATCCTGGCATCGACATCCTTGCCCAGGTGGTGTGCTGGCCACGCCTTTCTTCTCCCTCTACCTGTGAGTTTCCACTTATCCTCCAAGATTCAGTGCAAACCCACCTCCTCTGGAAAGGTTTCCCCATGTGCTCAGGTGGTGTGCCGGCCACGCCTTTCTTCTCCCTCTACCTGTGAGTTTCCACTTATCCTCCAAGATTCAGTGCAAACCCACCTCCTCTGGAAAGGTTTCCCCATGTGCTCAGGGAAAGCTCATCATTGCTTTCTCTGTGCTGTCATTACACTTTGTTCATATCTCTCTTACAGCATCTTATTACCTTTTTATTAAATAGATTTCATCTGGGGGGCAGTTTTAGGTTCTCATTTTTAAAAAAGCGAGCAGAAAGTACAGAGTTTCCTGTACCCCCTGAATTCCCTCCGCTTTCCCCTATTATTAATATCTCGCATTAGCGTGGGATGCTCATTGATGAATCATTATAGATGCATTATTATGAACTAAAGTCTATAGTTTACATTGGGGTTCACTCTTGGTGTTGTCCATTTCATGGGTTTGCACGAATGGATAATGACATGTACCCATCACGATAGTGTCACACAGAGTAGTTTCACTGTCCTAAACACTCCCTGTGCTCCACTTGTCCACCCCCTCCCCCCGCCTCCTAACCCTCGTCAACCACAGAGCTTCCTGCCTCCATAGCTTTCTTTCCCAGAATGCCATGTAGCTGGAATTATAACACTGCAGCCTTTGCAGACTGGTTTCTTTTACTTAGTAATGTGCATTTAAGGTTCTTTTATGACTTTTCATGCCCTGCTAATTTGTTTCCTTTTAGTGCTAAATAATATTCCATTGTCTGGGATGGACCATTTCTTCTACCATTCACATACTGAAGGACATCTTGGTAGGACATCTTTTTAAATGTGTATTTATTTATTTTGACAGAGAGCGAGAGAGAGAGAGAGAGGCTGAGAACACATGTGTCCAAGCTGGGGAGTGGCACATAAAGAGGGAGAGAGAGAATCGCAAGCAGGTTCCACACTGTCAGTGCAGAGCCTGATGCAGGGCTCCATTCCACGAGCAGTGAGATCATGACCTGAGCCAACATCAAGAGTTTGATGCTTAACCAACTGAGTCAGCCAGGCGGACCCCGATTTCAGCAATTTTGAACAAAGCTGCTATAAGCATCTGCATGCTTTTGCATGGGCATAGTTTTCAACACCAAGAAGCACCATTGCTGGGTCATATGGTACGAGGGTGCGTATCTTTGTAAGAAAGCACCAAACTGTCTTCCTAAATGGCTGCACCATCTCGCATTCCCACCAGTGATAAACAGGCATTCTTTTTTACTCCTTTTCATTTCATCTGTTAACTCCTCCATCCCCCACCGCTGTTCACCACCCCCACCCCCAGGCCAGGAGCTACCTGAGTCCAGCCGCCACGGCTTGTCCCTGTCTTCAGTGCTCGGCGCAAGAATGTCCATTAAATGAATTATTTGTTGAACACTTTAATTACAAGGCAATCTCTCAAAATAAGAGTACATTCTTCTCGAGCCAACTTTGGGAAGGGACCTAAAGACGTATGAGGTTGTAGCCTGTGGAAGACTCGATCTCTTCTACAGTCTGAGGATATATTATTAGCTACACTATGCTACTAAAACCATGTTTAAGTAATGCTGGGAGCTGGAGTCTGATCATAGCATTCAAGTAACTTATGCTTCATGTTCTTTCTTTTTTCCTTATTTTTAACTTTAGATCATTACTAGTTTGCTGATAAACTATTAAATGATTGACCCCTGTGACCATGACAATCCCCTGGATGCCGCAACGTTTTCTGGCACATTTAAGCACCTGGAATCTTTTTGCAACCCAGGTCTGCTCTGGTTACACCCCCATGCCAGAATGAACCCCGTCAGGGTCCCTGCTGCCTCCCAAATGACGCCCAAGCCAGTGTCACCTGAGGCGCTCCCACAGTCTGACTTCTTTAAGTCTCTGAAGGTGGCACTCAGCTGCATCGCCCGCCCCCACCAGGAACTTGGCCCATGTCCTGCCATCACCCCCAGGCACAGAGGTGAGCAAGACAGGCCTCCAGTCCTCTGGGAGTTCTGTCTAGTCTAGTAGAGAAGATCGCCACCTGAACAGATAAGGCCAGCAAAGAGTAACAAGTGGGAACAGAAAGACGGACTCCCCAGTCCCCACAGGGGTCCCAGGAAGACTCCTGACCCACCTTCCAATGGGGAAGGCAAGACAGATTAGATCCTTGCTCAGCAAACGCCAGTTTTCCCTTCACTCTCTGGGGGAGGGAGACTCCTCCCGTCTGGCCTTGGCCTTCTGACTGACAATGTGGAAGGGCAGTTGCGATGCTCGCAGAAGCCATGAATGTGCTTGCCCAGTTTGGTCTCGTGCTTTCCTGCTCTGCCACGAGGAGAAGGTCCGTCAGGTAGCACCCGCTCCTTCAGGCAGGGGCCTGGAATGAAAGACATAAGCAGACCTGAATCCCCATCCTGGACCAGAGACCCTTCCGCGGACCTGCAGGCTTGTGACCATGAAATAAGTGTTATTGATACTTGGAGGTTTGTATTAGTCAGGATTCCCCAGAGAAACAGAATTAGTAGGATATATCTATATGTAGATATAAACATATATACAGATGAGAGGAGATTTGTGATAGGAATTGGCTCACGTGGTTATGGGGGCTGAGAAGTCCCAAAATTTGATGTCTGCAAGCTGGACAATGAAGAAAACTGGTGGGGGGGGGGGCATTCAGTCCAAGTCCAAAAGCCTGAGAACTTGGGAGCAGCTGGAGCTCAAAGGCTTGAGACCCAGGAGCTCCAAGAGCTGAAAGATGGACCTCCCGACTCAAGAAGAGAGGGTAAGAATTCAGTCTTCCTTTGCCTCTTTTTTAAAAACTTTACTTATTTATTTTTGAGAGAGGGAGAGAGAGAGAATCCTAAGCAGTGTCCACACTGTCAGCAGAGCCTGGCGTGATGCTCAAACCCACAAACCATGAGCCCAAATAGGGTCAGATGACCCCTTCCTTTGCCTTTCTTTTCTATTCAGGCCTTCAAGGGGATTAGACGGTGTCTGCCCGCATTGGTGAGGGCAGATCTTTACTCCATCTACCCAAGCAATTGGTAATTTCTTCTGAAGACACCCTCACAGACACATCTAGAAATAATGTTTTAAGGGCTACCTGGCATCTCTGAGCCTGGTCAAAATGACACATAACATTCGCCATCCTGGGGCTATTTGTTACACAGCATAATTAGTCATTGTGACGAGTACAGAAAACTTCCTAGGGAATGAGGCTGGCAGGAAGCAGCATCCAGTTGAAGGCGAAGGAGGGAGTGAGAAGTTCAAGAGTAAACCTGGTTTAGAGCACAGAACTGCAAGTACATTGAATAATTTTCATAGTTAGCTCAAGGTCACTCACTACCTCACTACAAATGAAGGGTACATAAATGGGAAGGCAGACTTAAGCTAGTAATGATTAATGTGGTAATTGCTCTTCGTACGTAAACCCACCACTTTTTCCTGGTGATGGCTCATTGCTGGTATGCCAGTGATGAGTATCCTGTCCCCCAGATTTGTACCTAGAGAACAGCCATGTGATCCTGTTCTGGCACTGGACACCTAATCAGAAATCTTCTCATGAATATCTGGGGGAGGAAGCTTTCTCTTTCCTGATAAAAGAGATCAGATGTGGTTTGTGTAGTCTTTTCTTTTCTCTTGTCTTGAACAAGGATGTGATTGCTGGAGGTACGGCAGCCCCCTTGCATCCATGAGGGAATGGCCAAGACATTTCAGAGACATTGGCCCCATCATCCTTGAGCTGCTGAGCCAGTGCCTTCAACTACTGTAGAAATCTTACTCTATGAGGAAAATAGCCGCCCATCTCTGTTTAAGCTACAGTAAGGAGGGGCTTGTGTTAAATATTATATTCTGTATTTTCTCAGCTAATAAATAGTTGTAGACATTTACCATAAGGCTGGCATTGTGCTAAGCATTTTTTTAGCCATGAGGCAGCTTAATCTTTCTTAAAAACAAAATAAAACAAAACCATGAGGAAGTGGTATTATTACCATACTAGAATTTACCCAAAGGCCCGATCTGTTAATCTCTACACCTCAATTCTATCCGGACTCCTGAGTGCAAAGCCCAGTCCATTTGCACCCACCCCAACACGGGGAGACACGAAGTTCTACTCTATCTGCGTATGGTCTGGACAAGAAAGTATTTTGGGAAACAGATTTGAACCCCAGTCCACCATCTCCCTCCAATAACAAGGAAGAAAGTTACGAGTTGAAGCTGGAGTAAGATCTGAGGATCATGGGGTCGGGGGTAACCACCGCATTTCCGAGCTCAATGCAGTTTACCAGTGGATAGCGGGGAGGGACAGAAGGCACCCTGAGGATTTTCCAGACCTTTCTAGATCCTGAGGGTAGCCAGCCTCCTTCCCGAGAAGCCCCAACAGAGAAGAGGGTTAGCGATTACACTGAAAGGTCTCTTTGTCACAGGGAGCCAAGCGATATAATTTAAAACAAATCTCCCCTTAGTTCTGCTATTATTGCCTGGTATTTCACCAATCAGGTTTTCACCTGTGTTAACAAGCAGATACGCCAGGGGGCAGCTATGAAGAGGTTGAATACTATCAGCCATTCACTCCTTTGTGTGGATTAATTTGCTTCCATCTTTGTAATACTTAGGCCAAAAAATGTCAAAGAATGAAGGTTTATTAGGGGATGCTGAATAAACGTTGCAGAGTGAGTAAATTTGGGTGTGAATGAACTGTATTCAGGAAGGGGTATTCCAGATCCTTTGGGTGGGCATCTCAGAGCTGTACCCAGGTGTGTGTGCACGCGTACACACACCCCTCAGGAGATTCAGGGCTTCCGAGGTCCTCTTGGGTAACAGAAACAAGATTCAAAAGTCCAAGGAGCCAGAACAAGGGGACTAATGTAGCAAGACCAAGTCAGGGGTCAGACGCTGAACATTTGTCCAAAACTGCCCCACACAGGAAGGCAATGGCGGGGGCGGGGGCGGGGGGGTGGCGGGCAAGGCTTAACGGCAGCACATGCAACAAAGTCAGGGGCACCTGTGGTCTCCAGCTCCCGCGAGTCAGGAGCAGGGCCCGGCCGCCAAAACCATTAACGAGCTTCTGAGCCACTTTAATACAAGAACGGTCTTCAGCGCCGGAGACCCAAGAGGCGCGTGTGCCAGACCACACCTGAAGTCTGGGGCTCAGTTCTGGGAAGAGGCACAGGCACACGGTGACAGAACAAAAAGCCACACCATCGGAGAGGGAACAGGGGGAAGGCGGGGCAGAGGCCGGGGCCTCGAAGGAGCAAGAAGGCCAGGAGCCACTGGAAAGCAGCGAGTGGGTCCCATTCATCTTAGTATTCCTGGCGGCCGGTCCAGAACCAGGGACACATCGGGGGCTCTGTAAATATTTGCTCAGTGGACAAATTGGAGCATCCCCGAATGCAATCTCTCCCAGAAAGGAGAGAGCTCCTCGTGCATGGGAGCATTTATGTACAACATAAGAGTCTCTTGTTGGAGATCTCCTGGGAGAGACCCACGTGTCCCTGGAGGGCTTGGGAACAGAAGTCAAATTCTTCCAAGTCCCTAGAATTCTATTCCATTAGTCTAGATGTTAAAGCCCTCCCCATGTCTGCCTCTCAGGCATTTATTTCTCTTTTACTACTGATTTCCAAAGAGAAGGGAGGAAGGACAGGAAGAAGGAAGGAGGGAAGAGAAAGAGTAGCCAGTGCAAGTCTCATTAGCTCCTGAAGCCGCATTTCCCTCTCCCGACGCCTAAGGAGAAGCCCGCCACCTGCCTCTGCGTATCTCTTCTTCAGAGCCCGCATTGTTTGACCGCAGGCAGGTTTACTGTCTCTGTGGGTAGCAGCCTCTCTTCCCCGACACCTGCGTCCATTCATTTTGTACCATCTTGTCCCCAACATATACAGAGTCCTCGCTTTCCTACACCTGTCAGTAAACATGGGTCAAATGAATGAATGAGTGAATGAATGAATCCTTGGTCTTCAGGCTTTGTCGGGGTTGTGTTCTCCATACCGGCATATATTTCTTACAATGTTCTTAGGTAGAGTTTGTTTCTCTTATTCCATTGCAGGAAAAAGGAAGGCAGATGGGGGGTTGATGGAGGGACCTTCTAGAGAGGAAAAAAACTACCCTTGTGGGTTTCAGACATGTCTGGACTGTTATGCCTGAAGCTG
Organism: Helogale parvula; assembly: GCA_004023845.1. Lineage (NCBI taxonomy): Eukaryota > Metazoa > Chordata > Mammalia > Carnivora > Herpestidae > Helogale > Helogale parvula. The sequence goes on along the minus strand of PJEM01013449.1, from coordinate 16,955 downwards.
AAACATGAGGCTCTGTGTACTGTTTCTTTTCTATAAACAACTGTAGGTTTCCTAACAAACAAACACCACAGAGCAAAACCTCATGTTAATTTTTAGTGATGAAGTCCCATGAGGATGTGTCTGAGAGCCCGAGTCTTGATATCTTTTCTTTCACTTGCATTGGTTTCTGAGGCTTAGAAAAATTATATATTGGTCTTATACCTGGTGTCAACGTTTTTACTGAGAAAGAGGTCCCTGAGTACTTGAAGAAACTTCCATGGGGGCAGATGTCTCCTATTCCCTATCATAGTTCCTGCGGCTGGAGCATGAGTGCTGGCCACGTAGTAAATACTCAGTGAATACTTAGATAATGGACGAAATAGTTGCGGTCTGCCTCGATGACAGACATCACACAATGATCTCATTATTGAAGTACTATTCCATCTGCTAACACCCCAGTGGTCAAAGTGCAATTCTTTAAAAAAATTTTTTTCAATGTTTATTTTTGAGAGGGAGAGAGACAGAGCCTGCATGGGGGAGGGACAGAGAGAGAGACACACACAGAATCCACAGCAGGCTCCAGGCTCTGAGGGCTTGAACCCATGAACCATGAGATCACAGCCTGAGCCAAAGTTGGATGCTTAACCGACTGAGCCACCCAGGCTCAGTTTTTTATGTTTTATTTTTTAATGACTATTTTGTTTGAGAGGGAGAGAAAGAGAGAGAATGAGGGAGGAGGGGCAGAGAGCGAGAGGGAAACAGGATCTGAAGCAGACTCCAGGCTGACAGCAGAGAGCCCTATGTGGGGCTTGAACTCACGAACTAGGAGATCATGACCTGAGCCAAAGTTGGATTCTTAACTGACTGACTGCGCCCCCCCCTAGGCGCCCCTAAACTGTGATTCTGATCTTAAAGACAAAGAAAGAAGACAAGGGAACTAGTTAACGGTGGTAACTGAGTGAGTCAAGAATCAAAGCCAGCAGTGCCCGCCTCCAAAGCCGGTACTCAGTCTTCGTCACACGCTACTCAGGGGACAGCCGCCTGTGGTCCCAGCAAAGCCCCTACTGGAGATTCCCTGCTCCCCGTGCAACCAATTCTTCCCTTCCTCGTTCTTAGCTCCAGATCTCTGGCTCCCTTTTTCAAATGCTTTTGCGAACAAGGCAGGATCTGAGTATTAAATAGATAGGTGGCTAGAACGTTAGCTGATAGATAGATGATGGGTGGATAGCTAGGACTGTACAAACACAGAGTCCTTCTGTACCTACAGGATCAACCAGACTTTTGCCATCTGGCCACACATCCTGACACAGCAGATTGGCCTCTAACTGCCAGTTCTGCCTCCGACGCTGTCCAACCCAGGATGATAAATGCCCCGAAGTCTTGAAAGTGAGTATACTTCCTCCCTACAGTCTTTGCCTAGACCTCATTAATTCAGGAAGATGATACTGCAGCCAGTGGAAAGATACTACATGCCAGCAACGACCCCTTAATTGCGCATTTCCTTTTGCTGTCTGCTCCCTTAATAAATTTGGGAACTGTTTTATGTCAATGATACATCATTTATATGGAGCATCGCATTTCCCTGCACCCTGAGTGGGGCAGAGATGAGGCAGAGCAGAATGGGGGGGGGGGAGAAAACCCACCTGTATGTAAATGTGAGCTCCGGGATGCTGGTGTGAGGGGGAACCAGAAGTGCGATGTGCAGACAACAGAAGAGTGGGCAGATGGGCAGGTAGGAGACGGGACTCTTGACACCAGAGTAACTCTGGTGGCAGAAAGTGTAGACTGACCCCGGGGATGCCGGGGTGGGTCTGGGTGGCTAAAACGGAGGGTGTGTGGGGGAGAGTGAGTGAAGTGGAGAAAAGGAGAGGATGCAAGGGCAGCCCAGTGCGGAGGTCTAGGCAGGCCGTGGGCCCAAAAGGGGAGATGGCCCCTGAGTCTGTCTCTGGGTCCACTTCTGGTCTCAGAGGCAGACTCCCTGCAGCTGCTCTAGGCTTCTGCCTGGCTGGCCCACAGACGCTTGCGGCATCAAGGGCTCTTTCCGTTGGAGGTGTTTCAGGCAGTAGGGTTGGGCTGCCTGGGTTCCGTTCTTGCTCTGCCATCTGCTAGCTGTGTGACCTTAGGCAAGTGTCTTTGCCATTCCGTACCTTGACTTTTCATATCTATAACATGGGAAGGAGAAGATTACCTACCTCACAGGACTGTGTGACTGACTGTCCCTGGAGGACTTGAAACAGCGTTTGTAAGGAAGGAAGCCATTAAGTGCTCTGTAAGGACTTCCTATTATTGTCATCATCATCATCATCGTCTCTCTCTAGTAAAGTCAATTAGTCACCCATGCCAGAAACTTCAGCTTCTCTTCTTATGGGGAATGGATGCTCCCCTGCACTCCCACCCTCATTTCCTGGAACCTACAATCCCCAAGGCTGAGACAAGTGAAGGGACTCTAATTCAACGCGGGGAGGAGGAAGACATGATGTAGAGGAGACAGCAGAGTCAGGATGGAAGCATGAACAAAAGGTTTGACTCATTTACACAACTGACACTCCTCCCCTTAGACTTAGCGTGAGCAGCCGGGCCCGAGATGAATGATCAACCCAAGAAAGGGTAGGGCCCCAGGGGACCTCCAAGGCTTCCCTAGACCCAGGAGTGGGAAGGACAGAAGGAAGGTCTGACGGGAGGAGATCTCTCTGCAGACCGGAAGGGTGGCCACCATGGGAGCCTGGGGAAGGGAAGGCCAAGGTCTTGCTCTGGGACTCCTTCCATGACTCCTTCCATCTCCGACAGGGGATGGAGTGCTGGTCTGGGCTCATTTGGGATCACCAACAGTGTGCTGTGGGTTCACAAGAGGCATCAGACATCTGAAAGCCCTTTGGTTACAATTAGGGATCCTCTAAGTTAAATGAATGGGCTGTTATAACACATTTGACATTTCCAACGAAACACTTCGGGGTCTGTCGGGGGATATTTGGTAGCTGCCGAATGATTGATATATAGGTTCTTTGTTAAAAACCTTGTGTCCGTTACAGCCGCTCCACTTTAAATCTCTCTTAAAAAAACAAACCTAGCCCACCACAGGCTACTTTTGGCGGGGGGAAAAACTCGAAACTACTCCTGCTGATGCTCACAATGAGACTTTCATGTTCGAGTTTGAACTTCGAGCTATAATTTGCCTGCCCTTTTAATGAACAATTATTAAAACCAGGGACTGGCTTAAAGGATTCCTAAATTAACCAAGAGAAACTTGGCTTTCTTGGGAGGCTTGGGTAGAGTTCCAGCAGTGTGGCCAATTCCTGGTTATTGATAACTTTTGGAATCCTGCTGCGCTGGCCTGCCTTGTGCCCACGAAGCAAAGAAAGGTGAAGACAAGTAATAGTGGAGACCTAAAAATATATCAACAAGAACGAATGTGTTGCGAGGAAATTCCAAGCTTTATTAAATGCACTTTTGGTGAAAGAAGCCCTACAGAGAATTTCTTAATAAATTTCAAAGAAGGGAGGTGCTTGGTCAGGGCGGAGTAGCCTACATAAGCAATTGTGGCATTTGTGGAATGTCAAACCGCAGATCGCCCGAGGTAATCATCCAGCTAGCATCACAATTGTTTCTTATGATCAAAGTCTAGGACAGTGGTTTGGGGGAGGGGGGGTGAGACTCCAGTCCTTGTGTTGGAAGATGGTCTATAGGGTCATGGGCTCTCCGGTTTGGAAAGAGCTTGAACGTGTAGCCAATGCTCCACCCTCAAAGATCCGTGGCCAGAAGGGACACTGTCTTGATATGAAACACCTTAGTAGCTCATTGCAGAGTCCAGTAACACCCACATCCAGGAAATTCTTCTTAAAGTGTAGTCTAAATCCTTCATGCTTCAGTGTAAGCTCATTTCCTCTCACTCTGTCCAAAACAGAAATAGGGAACGGCTGCTTTCCATCCACTGGTTCACACACTTGAGGACTTTATTTCAACCATCCCCCTAATGCTTCTTCTCTCCCCAGAATAAATACTCCGGCTCCCAGAAACATTCTCTGAGACTGCCCTAAACCATGGTAGCCAATTATTTTCTCAGCGCTTTCTTCAATTTCGATCCAAGGTACCATCTCAGCTTTCACTCTTGAACGGCACACAGTCACTGGAGAGGCTGAGACCCAAAAGTAAAGCAAGGCTCCTGCCAATGTTCGAAGAAGACTTTTGAGCACCGACGGCCATCGGAGCACCACCAGCTGTGGAGTTTAATCCATCATCAACTTTAATATCCTCACTGCTGCAATGGCTATGTTTTCATCAGTAGCTCTGCACCAGATGCTGTGTTACACATTTATATAGATCTTCTCATTTAACGCTTATGACAACCCTGTTGGATGGATATTTTTATCTTTAATTCATAGATGTAGAAATAGCTTCTAAAGACCTCACTACTAATAAGTGACTGGGATTTGAACCTGGGGCTCTCTGACTCAGCCCAATTCATGCTGATCTTTTCTTGTCCCCGGAGAGCAGGGTCATAATACATAAAGTTTAAAACATTTTATTCTTTAACAGTGTCACTTAAAAACAACAAATGGGGCGCCTGGATGGCTGAAGTCGTTGGGCTTCTGACTCTTGGTTTTGGTCAAGTCATGATCCCAGGGTCATGGGATTAAGCCTTAGCTTGGGCCCCATGCTGAGTGCAGAGCCTGTTTGAGATTGTCTCTCTCTCTCTCTGCCCCTCTCCCCTGCTCATGCTCTGTCTCCTGAAAACAAACTAACTAACTAACTAATAAAAATAAATAAACAAAATCAGCAAAGTCCATTATTGGATTTATTACATGTAATTATAATTTCCTACGTAAATATGTGTCTGCCCCATTGGGTTTTGACCTGTTCCAGGGTAAGGACCTCAGATTGGTTTGCATCTTTTCAGTGTCACTTATTGAGTAGACACTTAAAATGTGTTTGGAATATGGCTGAAGGACTGGGTGGATGGCTGGCTGGCTGGCTGGCTGGATGGGTGGATGGGTGGATGGATGGATGGATGGATGGATGGATGGATGGATAGATGGCTGGATGGATGGTTGGATGGCTGGCTGGATGGATGGGTGGATGGATGGATGGATGGATGGCTGGATGGATGGGTGGATGGATGGGTGGATGGATGGATGGATGGATGGAT